>JADRCD010237713.1:1762-33370 GCA_019843815.1 Montemys delectorum | reverse complement strand
AGACAGACAGACAGACAGACACAGACAAAGACAAAGAGACAGAGACAGAGACAGAGACAGACAGAGAAAGAGAGACAGACAGACAGAGACAGAGACACGGAGGGAGAATGTGCATATGTGTATATGCCCGTGGAAGCCAGAGAGCAACCTCAGTTGTCCTCAGATACTGCCCACTCTTGAGACATGGATCTCTCACTGGCCTGAAACTCCTCAGGTAGGCCAGGCTGGCAGGCCAGTGAGCCCATAAGCTATCTGTTTCCACCCCTTCAAGGCCGGAATTATAAGCCAACACTTGGCTTTATTTTTATGTGGTTTCTACAGATCAAACTTGGGGCCTTTAAACCTCCAAGGCAAACAGCTAACCGACCAGTCTATCTCCACACCCCAGTTACATTTTTGTTTGTCAATTTGTTTATAGTAGACTAGAGCCAGTGAGGCTCAGTGTCCCACGCTTCTTCAGACAGACGCGAAGACAAGGCAGGAGGAGGATTTAAGCTCACTGGCTTGAAGCCCTCTTGGGCAACAGGGCCCAGGGCTGGTGTGCACCAGTGTCTGCCCACAACCATCGCACTTCCTTCACAATGCCTCAGACCTCACCGTCCACCTATTGCTCTCATCCTGCACAGGGAAGCTCTTCGTGCTGGACTCTCAGAATGGCTCTCAGGGCCTGGACCTCGAGGCAGCTCGGCTCTCCTGCAGAAGCAGGGGTGCCCACCTGGTGTCTGCTGGAGAACTGAAGAGGGTGGTCCAGGACTGCGCCTCTGCAGTGTGCACAACAGGCTGGCTGGCAGATGGCACCCTCGGGTAAGTCTCCACCCCCCTCAGCTGCCCTACCTAGGTGTATATGGGGCTCAGCAGTTGGCCTGCAGGGACAGCAGGACAGGCTATGTGAAGTGGACTGTGGCTTCTAGCATGTTCTATTTATTTATTATTTATTGGTGTGTATGTGTGTGCATATGCATATCATACTTTTGGATCACAGAGAGAGAGAGAGATCAGAGGACAGCTTTTTTCTTTTTTTGTTGTTGTTGTTTTGTTTTTCTTTTTAAAAAAAATTATTTTATGTATATGAGTTCACTATAGCTGTCTTCAGACACACCAGAAGAGGGCATCAGATCCCATTACAGATGACTGTGAGTCACCATGTGGTTGCTAGGAATTGAACTCAGAACCTTTGGAAGAGCAGTCAGTGCTCCTAACAGCTGAGCCATCTCTCCAGCCCATGTTGTTTTGTTTTTCAAGACAGGGTTTTTCTATGTATAGCGTTGGCTGTCCTGTAACTTGCTCTGTAGACCAGGGTGGCCTCAAACTCTACCTGTCTCTGCCTCCCAAGTGTTTGGACTAAAGGTGTGCACCACTACTGTCCAGCTTAGAGAACAACTTTTCAAAGTCAGTTTTCTCATTCAGCCTTGTCAAACCAGGGTCTCTCTTGTTTCTGGTTCTCTGTGTACTCCAGTCTAGCTGACCATTCAGCTTCCAATAAGTGCTCTGGTCTCTGCTCCCATCATGCCTGACCTTTCCAGCATGTTCTGACTTCTGGAGTCATTTGCCTTTGTAGTTTTATAATTACTTAGAGGTTAACTATAGTTTGAATCTGAACGTCCTCCATGAGCTCTTGTTTTGAATGCTTGTCTCCGGACCGGAAGCACTATTTGCAAGGAGGCTCATGGGGTCAAGCTGATCAAGTGGGTCACTGGGGCCCGGCCTTTGAGTTCACTCGCACAGCCCAATGCCTGTCACCTTTGGAATCCTGGTCTTCAGTCATGTGACCAGCCTCTGGCACCAAGACTAGGTGGTTACCACCCCATACTTCAACCAGCTGTGTGGACTGAAATCTCTGAAACCATGGGTCCAAATGAACTCTCTTGAGTTTTCTCTCTTGAGTGTTTTGCCTACAGCTGTGCAAAAGTAACATAGACGAGACACCTACATGCTGAGGAAGGCTAGGGCCTCACACAGGGCCCTTGCCAAGCAGCCTAGCCAGTCCCAGGCAACACACAATGTTGACTGTTAGTGAAAAGCCCCGCCTGCTTCCAGCCCGCCCCTGTTGAGTTATCGTCAACCTATAGACATCCCAGCTTAGGGTTTAGATCAGTGGTTCTCAACCTGTGGGTCTCGACATCTGTGAAAAGGCCGTTAGACCAGAGCAAGACCATCAGCAAACACAGATATTTACATTACAATTCTTAACTAGCAAAATGACAATTATAAAGTAGCAATGAAAAAAATTTTATTTGTTGAGGGTCACTACAACATGAAGAACTGTATTAAAAAGGTCTCAGCATAGAAGGTTGAGAACCACCGCTCTAGACACTATAGAGCAGGCAGTCAGACCCACTGTGTGTTGAGTTCCTAATCCATAAGATGCTTTAGAGAAGTAAACCTTATCATTAGCCGGGGGAAATGTCCCAGTAGTGTTTGCATCTGATCTTTAAATTTCAAAGATGATAATGCCCTTTCAGGCTTCCAGGTGTCTGGAGGGATCCACAAAGGTTTACTTTTAAGGAAGACAATTCTACTTCTAGGCCTTGATTTATTTCAACGAACAATTTTTGTTAGCATAGTATTTCCTACATAATATGAAAGAGTCAGTCACACTAGGACACTAAGAATAAGTAGAGCTCAGGAGACACAAATCTAGAAGAAATTCTAAATCTCAGCATTAGTAGACAGTGACTGTCAGATGACAATCCGTGGGGCTGCAGAAATGGCACAGCCATTAAGAGCACTGGCTTTCAGGACCTGGGTTTAATTCCCAGCATGCACATGGCAGCTCACGACCATCTATAACTTCAGATTCCAGGGGACCCTATATTCTCTTCTGACACCAGGCACGTATACAGTGCACAGACACACATACATACAGGCAAACACCCATACGCATAAAATGAAAATAAATCTTTTTTTTTTTTTAAAGATGACAGTCCTTAAAATTTTCAAAGATATAAAAGGCAAGGGGAAATTTAACAGCATGAGAAACTATAAAAAGAGTCAAATGGAAATAATTTATAAATTCTCTAAAAAAAAAAAACCCTTAAAATTAACAGATTGATCTGATTGAAAAGAGTAAAAGAGAGAATTAGTAAAGTGGAATCTCTCTCAGAGGGAGATATGCAGAATAAATGAAAGAGGAAGAGAGAATAAAAACAATGTAGAGAAATTGGTGAAGGAAATTAAACTCTATGCTGCAATTAGAATTTTAAAAGAAAAGAAAGTGGGACTGGAGAACTGGTTTGGCACGTGAGAGGCCTCATGTAGTGATCACCACTTCTTTAGCAACCACTCAGAGGATCTGCGGTGGAGACTACCTCCATGTGGCGCCCAGCCTGAGGGATGCTGGCTTTGTGTCTCTATACAGATACCTGGGTAATACAGAGGGCATAGCCACTGTGAACCCTCTAGGCTCCCATCCCAGCCAGATTATACAGCCTGCCTGCTCCAGCTTGGTGGACTCGGTGGCCCCCTCCCTAGCCACCATTTTGTCCTAGTGCCTCACACATGCCAAGCACAGCCTTATCATTGAGCTACACTCTCAGCCATAACACCTCCATCTTACAAGTTAGCTAGAGATCTGGAGGGATCTGAGTAACCTGCCTAAGAATACCAGACTATGCCATTCTCCGTTCTCCGCTGGTTTGTCTTCTGATGGCTCGACGTTGCGCTCTATTCCCTGCATCTGGAAGGCAGCGCTGATGGCCTTCCTCCTTAAGTCTCACCTCAGGTTCTGTCTTACCTCCGTTTCCTCCTAGGCTCATGGCTGCAGTCACCAGGGTCTCGGGTTTTGCTGTGGCTTTCTATAGACCTCTGAAACATGTTAGGCAAGATGACCTAGCAAAATGAGTGCACCTTCCTCCTTCCAACCATAAGCCACTCCTCCCAGCTCTCCTCCCGGCCAGTCCTCATGTCTTCTGCACTCCTGAGTCTAGACCTAAAGCCCATAAAAGGCTTTAGGAGGAGATCCCAAGCTTCAAAACTTTGTCAAGGAGCAACGGTTCTTGGAGAGGCTTCCTGAATGAGAAAAAATGGCACCCCAATGATGTGCCTCACTCCGCCGAGTGCACTCTGAATTTCCAAAGGAAGGGAAAAACCCAAGAGCAGATGTCACTTGAAAGCTCTCCCTCTTCTCCAGAACACAGCTATCCCTCCAGCAGGTGGTCAGAGAGGCTGAGCAAGAGAGCAGGCCTGCCTGGCTGACCCTGGCTGTTCAAAGAGAATTGATTCTGTTGAAGCTGAGCTTCATGTGCCAGGGGAGTTTTAGGTGTCTTTCCAAGGATTAAGAGCCTCCCAACCCATCCAAGAATAAAGGCTCCAAGGAGAAGCTCCCTCAAAAAATAAAAAGTCCTCTCAGAAGAACACCCTAGAATAAAAGCCCCCACAGGAGAACCCTCTGAAAAAGAAGCCCTCTCAGAAGGATGCCACATAGAAATCCACCCCATCCCACTTACAGGAGAAGCACTCTAGAACATTCCAGAACTTACTAGGGAAGATGGCAGTAACTGACCATGAGCCTGTGCACGCAGGTCTCAGCGGGGCCTATTAGATCGGGAGCTCTGTATAACATTGTCAGCTGCAGCACTGCCTGCCCTTGCTCCAACAAGGACTTCCTGACAGGGAGGAGTGGCTCCCTCGAGAGGCACATGGTGACAGTTGCTTCCTTCGAGGTTGGGTATAGCCAGATCTTAAAGACATGCCCAGGGAAGATGGGATGCAGCAGACTGTTTACAGTCACTTCTAAGCCCTCCGGAACGTTTGTGTCATGTCCCTTGCCTAACCTGACCCTCAACTAGAAGGCCACTGCCTAAGGAATGCCACTGTAGCTATGAAGTGTCTCACCAAAGAAGCCATCAGGCTAGGACATCCAGCCTGGGAAGTCAGACCTTCTTCTGTGGAAGATGCCTCGGTTACCATGGTGCCACGGTTACCACGGTGCCACGGTTACCATGGCGCTAGGGTACTTGTGTAAATGAAGCATTTGACTTTCAGCAGTCAGGGCAATGTGGGAATTATAGGGTGACCATCTGTCCTTTGGAGGAGGAAGGAGAGGAAGGTACTATGTTGCCCATGCTGATCTCAAGCTCTTTGTCTCAAGGAATCCTCCTGCCTCAGCTTCCCAAGTAGTTGGCACTACAGTTTTGTGCCATAATGCAAGATACATGTCATCTTATGCCTTTTGTTCTCAAATAAATGGTTAACTTTTAAGTGTTTTGGTTGTAATTGCTTACCTAGAGTGATAAACTTGCTTAATGTAGGTTCTACTTTTCAAGTTAAAGGGGGTTTTACATAATTTTAGTGCATTTTTAAAAGTCTTTTAGGCTGTCCTGAAACTGGAGTTACAGGAGGTAGTGAGCCACCATGCCCGGGTGCTGGGAACCAAACCCACCTCTGCACTGCTAAGCCTTCTCTCTAGCCCAAATATGAAACCTTTTCAAAACTCAAATGAGGCCAGGGAGAAGGCTCTGCAGGTAAAGGCACTTACTGCCAAGCCTGAGTACCAGGAACCTGTGTGAGGAAGGTGAGACCTGATCCATGCTGTCCTCTGATCTTCAGACACGCGTGCCCAAGCAGTAATTACATAGACCGTAAAGATAAAATTCCTTTGATGAATTTTTCCATAGTAAAGAATAAAGAAAAAAAAGATTGCGAAAGGGATCCAAAGGTATTGCCTCTGAGAGCTGAACGGATGCCTTCGAGTTAACCCCAGCATCATGCATCTCCCAAAATGTGACCTTTGTCTGTGGAGAATGTTTCTTTTGGGATGCTTTTGCCAAAGGTCATGATCTACCCAAATACCTGCTGACTCAGCTGACAGAAGAAAATAATTCTTTCCAACCCAAAGACGTTCTCCTAACTCAAACTCCTCCTTTGTCTGTTTCAGGACGACCGTGTGTAGCAAAGGGAGCAGTGAACAGCCAGTCTCCAGAGCTGTTGATGTGAGAATTGACAGCCACCCAGTTCCTGGTGCCAAGTACAATGCTCTTTGTATTAAGGACGAAGGTCAGTGTCTGTAAGGGTCCTGGAGGCTATGAGTGGCAGCTGCTGTCATGGGTAGGCTGTGTAGACAAACACACTGAGGTGACACATCTCTGAACATGCTTTATTCAGTCTTCCCAGGGCGGATAGAGGCTGCCTCAGTGGCTAAGATCACTAAAGACCCTCTTCCAAAGAACCTTTGGTCCCCCGCAGCCATGCTGGGCAGCTGACAACCTCCTGTAACATTCAATAACTTCTTCTGGACTTTGTGGGTACTACCATTCACATGTACATATATACACACAAATAATTTTTAAAAATAAAAGAGATAAGCCAAATGATGGTGGCACACACCTTTAATCCCAGCACTCAGGAGGCAGAGGCAGGCAGATCTCTTAGAGTTCAAGGCTAGCCTGGCCTATAGAGTGAGTTCCAGGATAGCTAAGGCTACACAGAGAAACCCTGTCTCGAAAATAAAATAAAATACATGATAGCCATCAGTCATTGGTCAAGGGATGTGTCAGGAAATGTGACTTCTGGGGTTTTGTTTGTATGAGTACAATGCCACCCTCCTACCACAGGAAATGTGACTTCTGGGGTTTTGTTTGTATGAGTACAATGCCACCCTCCTACCAAGAGGTGAAAGTGCTCATCAGGAGCCCCGTTCCTGGAAAGGTCCAGGTTCCTAGGGAATGAGAACAGAGTCCTGGGTGTGTCTGCTATAAATCCTTAAGGATCACTGCTTTAGGCTTCTGTCTCTCTTCCTAGTGAGGGCATACCTTAACACAGTCCCATTTCTGAGCTGGAGAGTTGGCTCACAAGTTAAGAGCACTTGTTGCTCTCACAGAGGATTCAGCACCCACATTCAGTTCATGACAAGGTGTCCATACATACATACATGCATACATGCAGGCAAAACACTCATACACATAGAATGATTAGATACATCTTTTTAAATTTTTATTTCTTATTTCTTTTTTTTTAAAAAAAAGATTTATTTATTATTATAAATGAGTACACTGTAGCTGTCTTTGGACCACCAGAAGAGGGCTTCAGATTTCATTACGGGTGGTTGTAAGCCACCATATGGTTGCTGGGATTTGAACTCACGACCTTTGGAAGAGCAGTCAGTGCTCTTGCCTGCTGAGCCATCTCACCAGCCCCCTATTTCTTATTTTTACATGCATTTTATTTGTGGCGTTTGCCAGAGTGTATGTCTCTATGAGGGTGTCAGAACCCCTGGAACAGGAATTACAGACCGTTGAGAGCTGTCATGTGGGTGCCAGGAATTGAACCCAGCTCCTCTAGAAGGGCAGCCAGTGCTCTTAACTGCTGAGCCATCTCTCCAACTCCATAAATAAGTCTTTAAAAATCCCCGTTCTGGAAAAAAAAATGTATGGGATGTAGGAAACTGCCTATGGGAGAGAAAAATTCAACTTCCTTTTGGAAAAAATCAGCCAAGTGGTGCGGAGAAAAGCAGTAGGAAGATTCTCGGTAGCTGTGGTGTGCTGTGGTGGGAAGGTCTTCATTAGCAAAGGCACGTGCTGCTGAGTGGGGCTGTCCGTGTGATGGAGAAAATGCCAGCCTTACTACTCGGTCTCAGAAACAAGTTTTGCCTCGCTCCTCACTGAGAAGTGTTAAGAATACTGGTGTGTGGGTGCTGATCCTGAAGGATTTCATCTGAATGTTCTGGGCATTGAAGAGGTTTGTTTTGAGACAGGGTCTCGTTGTAGTACAGGCTAGACTAGAAATCACCATGGAACCATGAGTGACATCCAATTCTCCTGTTTCTACCTCCTAAGTGTGGGATACAAGGATGAGCTCCCAGGCCTCACCACTGAGCTTTTTAAAACCCTCAGTGAGTTTTATATGCAGTCTAGGTTGGGAGGTACTTTTCAAACTCATGGCTTCCCAGACTTCTCTTAAAATGTTTTTCATTTGTTTGTATGTGTGCACATCTGGGGACATGTGTGCCAGTATGTGTGTGTGTGTGTGTATGTGTGTGTGTGTGTGTGTGTGTGTATGTGTGTGTGTGTGTGTGTGTGAGAGAGAGAGAGAGAGACAGAGACAGAGACAGAGACAGAGAGACAGAGAGAGAGGGAAGAGAAGGGGGAAGGAGAGTGAGAGTGAGAGTTCTCTTCTTCTGCCATGTGGCTCCTAGGTGTCAAACTCAGGTCTCTGGGCTTAACCCTGAGCCATCTCCCCAGACCCAGACTTCTCCCAACATTAGAAACATCAGACCACGTTATTAAAATCACAAATACTTGGGCTGCCTCTGGATGCAGCAAGTCATCTTGTCCAGGGAAGATAGCAGAAGAATCAGTGACCATGAGCCCTGTCGTAAGTACTGGCAATGCTTGGCCACGTTCACCAGTGGCCAGCCTGGCTTCCAGTGTCAGTTCTCTTTCTAGGAAAGGGTTCTGTGGAAGGCCATCAGAACCGTCCCTCCATCAGTCCAGTCAAAGAACCAAGAGATGTGACCTTGCTTTTGCAAATATCTAGAGAAAACAAGATTTGTCTGTGTCTGCCTCTCTGTCTCTCTGTCTCTCTGTCTCTCTGTCTGTCTGTCTGACAGCCCTATAAACGAATTCAAACGGCTGTTTGGATCCCAGACATAGGCAGTGTTGACCCCAGAGGGACACAGAGCAGAACCTGGCTCCTCTGCTGATCTCAAGGACTCAGATCCTCTGCGGCTTTTATGGTGTTAAGTGCCACTCCAGAGTAGAAGGACTCAAAATGACAACTTGGTGACTCTGCAATTTTTGTGGTGTCTGTGCCAATTCTAGCTAGACTCATTTATAAATCTATGGCCTGCTTGTCGTTTGGAGGTAGCCTTGCTCCTAGCGAGCTCAAGAGCCGCCATCCCAGCTGCAATGGTGAGACTCGGGTTCGAAGGAAAACTGAACCTGGAGGGAGTAAGATGAGCAGTAATGGGGTGGACCACCTGGCATCCTCCTTAGGCCTCCACACAAGTGTGTGCAGGCATGTATACCTGCATACACAGACACCCAGAGATACACACACAACACTACACACACAGTACAAACAGACACTACATACACATCTACATCACACAGACAGACATTCTATCACACACAGACACCACATATACACATCTACACACACACACCGACACACACAGCACCACACACACATCACACAAATGCCCCCCACATCACACACAGATACTCCACACACCCATACACACAGCACCGCATACATACATCACATACAATCCACTAAAATAAATTACAGTGCAGAGAATTGAAAAACCAGAGGCAACCTAAGCAGCTGTCCTAGATTAAAATAGGAAAAGAGACGGGAATGAAACGCAATCTGGGGCTGTATCCTGGACTAGAAATAAAACAACTCTATTTGGTGATCTTTGAATGTGGCTTGTGAACCACAGCATGACATCAGTGTCCTAATGGCCTGAGTTTGATAGTCACTGATGCTGTAGGAGAGGGACATCCCTGCTCGTAAGAAATGCATGGCAAAGTCTCTTAGGGGTGAAGGGCACCATGTCTACAACCTCCTCTCAAATGGAGCCCAGGAGAATTTACAAATGGTTGTGTAGGTCTTCCCACGCAGTAAATTTCTCCTAGTGAGATGTGAAGAGACCTCTCACCAATGACAGGACGACTCCACTCAAGTCAAGCCTAGTGGTCAGTTTATAGGCGTTACTCTCAGGCACTTGACTGACAGGGAAGAAAGCCCACCCAACCTGAGTGTCTGCGGAGGAATGCTGCCATCTCCCATCGTAACCTGTCCCTGTGTCCTGGTGTCCTGCTGTCCTGCCTTAGATGGACCGTGTAAGCCATTCCTCACAGCCCTCCAAGCTTGGCGATGGAGAGGCTGCTCATCCCTGATGGGGACTTGATGGACTACAGAGTTGACAAGGGGCATAGGTTACAGCGGGAAGGACCACCTCCTTGGGCAAAGCAAGCACTGGCTGACCAGGGGGATTCCTACACACTGTCAAGTGCTGCTCAGCGAGCTCTCCTGAGGTTTCTTAGCACATGCAGTTAATTAGGCTCAGCGGAGAGGACCCGAAGGGTGCAGAGGGTAGGCTCAGCTCAGAGGATCTGAGGTTCCTATTTCACAGAGGTGAGGCTCAACTGGGTGCCCCACAGCATACCCTCTTTCTGGGTGAGCATCATGGCCGAGTCACTGTGGCGCTGCTCCCCTCTGGCAAGGCCAGGAGAATGAAGGGTGCTTACTTCAAAACTGGCAGACAGGCATCTGCTAAAATTCCCAGAGGGAAGATGGGGCCTGGCTCGCATGCGCACAACCCCTCCCACTCCAAGCCGAGTTTATCACACGATGTGTAGATGTGGCCTTTTCCCTCTGGTGTTCTTGTTTAAGACAGTGAATTTCCAGTCCTGTGGTGATCTCACTTAGACTAATAAGTGCAGTTATTTTTAACTGACAGGATGCTGATGAAATGCGCCTCTTCTATTTGGGTCGTCCCATTCCCATCCTCCCTCCTCCTCCTCCGTGGTTGTACCCTGTGCCCCCTCCCCACTCCCACGCCCCACCTCTGCTTTGGGGGCTTCTCCATTGGGTCAGCAGCCTGGGGTTTGGAAGCTTCCGGCTTCCCTTCCACTCTGTCTGCCACACTCCAAGCCAACACTTTGCTGCTGTCTCTGCCCCTGAGACAGAGCCGGTCTCACCTCCCTTTCTTACAGCCGTTGTCACCTCATACATGACAGTCGCCTTTACTCCCCCTAAAGACAGGGCTAGGAACCTCTTCCTGAAGGGTTTTGCCTCCAAAGAGCCGGATCCTCACTGTCTCCAAGACATGACAGACGGAAATTTTTGAAAGGAACCAATTCTCAGGTCTGCCTGGAGGAGTCCCCCTGCCTCAGGAATGGCTTTGGGAAATTTCCCAACTGAGCCATCTCTCTAGGCCCTCCTCAGGCTTTCTTTTAACCTCTCTCTATGTGGGCGTTTTAGAGGCTGTGGTCAGGACTGCTCTCCTTCAAGATTTTGAGTGTTCTGTGTTCAAATTTAGGCTCAAATATAGTCTAGTGACTCCATGTCCCAAAAGCAATGAAATATAGGTGAGACTTTCCAAATCTTCCTCTTTACCAAGTCAAGGGTGCTCTCTCTCTCCCCCCCCCTCTCTCTCCTCTCTGTCTCTCTGTCTGTCTCTCTGACTCTCTGTCTCTCTCTCTCTCCCTCTCTGTCTCTCTGTCTCTCTGCATTGTTCCTTGTCTCTTGTGGATTTTCTAGTCTTCTGGCCTTTATGGATGGTGCAGTGGCCCTCAACCTTCCTAACGCTGAGACCTTTTATTACCCCATGTTGTGGTGACCGCAACCATAAAATGATTTTTGCTGCTACTTCATAACTGTAGTTTTGCTACTGTTATGAATTGTACTGTAAACATCTGCACTTTCTGATGGTCTTAGGCGACCCTGGTGAAAGGGGTCGTTCATCTCTAAAGGGGTGGTGACCCACAGCCTGAAAACCACTGGCTAGAGGGCTCCCCGCCCCCACCCCAACCCCAGCCATGCTGAGTACCAGAAAGGAAGATCCTGGTGCATGTGGGAACTGTTCCCAGCAGGGGGACAATCTGAAATAAGGCTGGAGACCCTGAGAAGAGTTATCTGCAGGGGAAGAAAACTATAGTGGATTTTTTTAAAGATTTATTTTATTTATTTTATGTGTATGAGTACACTGTAGCTGTACAGATGACCGTGAGCCATCATGTATATGGCTGCTGTTGAACTCAGGACCTCTGCCAGCCCTGCTCACTCCAGCCCCACTGGCTCTGGCCAGCTCTCTCCTGCGTAATTCACTGTAGCTGTCTTCAGACACACCAGAAGACGGCCTCTGATCTCATTACAGGTGGTTGTGAGCCACTATGTGGTTGCTAGGATCTGAACTCAGGCCCTTTGGAAGAGCAGTCGGTGCTCTTACCTGCTAAGCCATCTCGCCAGCCCCTGTATTGGATTTTTAGGGGGAGATGGGAAGCCATTGCTGGACTCTTGTCTACAATGCAGATTTTGAGCATCTTGGGGCTGTTCTAGTCACTGGAGGTAGAATTTAGGTGAGCACAAAACCCCTGAACTTGCTCCTCACATGGAGGCCTATGTTAAGCTAAGAGAGAGCTGGGTGCTTAGCTCCGTGGAAAGCTGTTTGCCTTACCTGTGTGAGACCCTGGTTCAGTTCTCTGTAACTCAGACAAACAAACAAACAAACAAAATAGAAAAGAAAACAAACTGGTAAGCCAAGAGTAGCATAGGTCCTAGACTTTTCTATCGAGATCAAGTGCTCTGTCTACAGCCGTGCCACTCTGAACGCACTGGATCTCGTCTGATTTCAGAAGCTAAGCAGGGTTGGGCCTGGCTAGTACTTAGATGGGAAATAAAGCACTCTGAAGAGGAAAGGGATTGTTTTGTTTATACTTCCGGGTCACAGGCCATCACTGAGGGAGTCATGGCAGGAGCTTAAGCAGGAACTGAAGCAGAAACCATGGAAAAGGCTGCTTACTGGCTCAATCACTGGCTCCGGCTTAGCTAGCTTTCTTATATGGTCCAACCCCCTTGCATAGGGATGATACCACTCAGAGTGGACTACCTCCCCTCCCCCTCCCCCATTCTCCAGCAACAAGACAGTCTCTTGCAGACACATCCACAGTCATGTCTGATCACAGCAATTGAGGCTTCCCCCTCCCAGATGACTCTAGGTTGAGTCAGTTTAACAGTAAAATCTAATCAGGCTTGTGAGGCCTATGCCTTTACACACACACACACATACACACACATACACACACACACACACACACACACATACACACACATACACACACACACAGGTGACAAGCACCTACTGCTCTTGTGGAGGTCTAGATTTTGATTCCCAGTATCCACATAGCATTGGGTGGCTCATGACCATCTCTAACTCCAGATCCAGGGGCGCTGACATTCTCTTTGGGCTCTGTGGGCACTCACACCTACGCACTCGTGCACACACATCCATACACAAATAGTAAAATAAATATATTTTTTTTTAAAGAAATGAAAAACCAGCTGGGTGTGGTGGCACTCGCCTTTAGTGCCAGCACTCAGGAGACGGAGACAGGCAGATCTCTATGAGTTCAAGGCCAGCCTTGCATACATAATAAGTTTCTAGCCAGCCAGAGCTGCACAGTGAGACTTCCCCTGCCCCTGACCAAAAGAAAAAAAGAAAGGAAGGAAGAAAGAAAAAAGAAAAGAAAAGAAATGGGAAAAGGAGACCCGGTACAGATCTCACAGATACTAAAGGAATCATAAACATAATATAAGTATGTAACTAGGGCTGGAGCGACGGCTTAGCAGGTAAGACAGCTGCTGCTTTGGCAGAGGGTGTAGTTTCAGACCTCAGCACCTGTACCAGGCGGCTCATGAGTCTAGCAGGCAGTTTGGTTCCCCAGCACACAGGCTGGGTGGGTCCAACCAGCTGTTGCTCCAGCTCCAGGGCTTCTGCTGCCCTTTTCTGTTCTCTGTACTCCTGTACACAAACACAAACCCAGACACAGACATACTTAGGATTACATATAAGAAGAAGATCTAAGATGCTGTACCCTCAGCTTTGAGATCTAGAGGAAATGAACCAGTTCATTGAAAGAACAGTCTAGCAACCCTGTTAAGAAGACAGGGGCAATCCCAGGAAACACTTCTCTGTTAAAGAACAGAATAAATACTAACTCTGGAACAGAGAGCATCAGGCGCAGATGGGCCTGGGCACTTAAGGGAGGAATTATGCTGATTCTCTATGAAATTTTCCAGAACTTAAAAGCAGAAGGAATATTTCCTAATTCATTCCATGAAGCCATTATTACCTCCAAACCAAAACCAGGCAAGACATTCCAAGAAAAGACGACTGCAGACCAATATATCTCATGAGCACAGACAAGAAAACATTAGCAAATCCAATCCAACAACATATAAAAGCATTACACAAGGCACGAGTGGCGGCATGACTGGAACCTCCCCCTCCAGAGAGGCAGAGGCAGGGGAATCCCAAAGTTGAGGTCAGGCTGGGCTATGAAGTGAGACCCTGCTCCACCCGACCCCAAATTTCCAGAAACTGGGAAGCTGGCTTAGTGGATAAAAACACCTCCTCTGCAAGCAGAAAGGCCTGGGTTCAGATCCCCATTATACAAGCAAAATGTTGTACATGCCTATTGCCCCAGAATTGGGGAAGGAGACTGAGTTGGGGGTGGGAGATCCTGGGAACCTTCTGACCAAGCGGCCTACCAAACTTCAGGGTTAGTGAGAAACCACATCTCAAAGCTATCAGGTGGAGATCGAGAGAGGAGGACACGTGATGTCCTGCTCTGGACTCGTCATATGCACATATGAGCATATGGACCCACACATTCCTATATAGATAGCACACAGGTACACACACACACACACACACAAACCAAGTAGGGTTGACCCCAGGTGTGCTTATTTGGTTTCACATTAAAAAAAAAATGATAAATAAAAAGAAAAAAGTGGAAAAAAAGAAGAAAAAAAAAGTAAAAAAACAACTGATATAATCCATTACATCAATGGACTACAGAAGAAATATGACTATTGAGCCAGGAGAAAAGCGGTTGACCAGATCCAGCACCTGTGGATCATAAGCTAGACCTTTCATCAGTATTGAAATAGAGAGGGACTCTCTCAAGATGTCTGAGAACATCTAGAAAAAACCCTGCTGCCCCTTTTTCCCTGAATTGCAAGAGATCAAATCTTTCTCAGTAAGGTCAGAAACAATGTGCCTCTCACCCCTGCTTTCTAACATGCAGTGGAAGCTATAGCTAGTACTGCAAAGAAAGAAATGGTGGGTAGAGGGGGATGGAGAGCGTGCTCAGTGGCTAAAAGCATGTACTGCTTTTCCAGAGAGTTTGGTTTCCCACATCAGGTGATTTGCGAGCACTTGCTTGTAACTCCAGCTCTAGGGGATCCAACATATATATACATGCACAACCCCCCATACACACACATGTAAACACAGTTAAAATTATAAGATATTTTTAAATAAAGTAAAATACAAGGTGGAGAGAGCAGTAAAGAAAATCTCAAATGTCTTTGTCTACAGATAAAATGACTGTGTAGGTGGAAACCCCAAACAATGCTTTAACATTTCTTTGTTCATTTGTTTAGCGGGTAGAGGGCATGTGCATGCTCTGGTGCATAGGAACTGAGAGGATAGCTTGTGAGGCTTGGTTCTCCCCTTCCACCATGAGGGTTCTAGGGCTAGTTTCCGGGTCATCAGACTTGAGGGCAAGTGCCCCTACCCACTGAGCCATCTCTTCCAACCCAAAACCTAAAACAGCTGACAAAAGTGTCTTGAAATTGATCATAGCAAAGTTGCAGGATACAAAGTAGGATGTGTATAGAGTTGACTTCGTCAATTTGACAGAACCTAGACTCACTTGCAAAGAGAGTCTCAATGAGGGATTATTAACATTGGGTTGCTTGTAGTCATGGCTGCAGATGTTGTCTTAAATTAATTGATGTGGGAAGACACAGCCCAGTGTGGGCAGCACCATTCCTAGGCAAGAGAGTCCTGAGTATATAAACGTGGAGACTTTGAGCTGAGCACAAGCAAGAAGGTGATCTAATGATCAAGAATTTATCTCTCTCTTCTGTTTTGATTGTGGACGTGATGTGATCAAAGTCTTCAAGTTCCCACCATCTTCACTTCCCTTTAATGGCAGAATCTAACCTGGAACTGTAAGATGAACAAATGTTTGTCCCCTAAATTGCTTTTTGTCAGGATATTTTATCACAGCAGCAGAAATGAAACTAGTACACAGAGTTAACAAAAGCTAGCATTACACTTTCCTATGGACAGTGGGACTCAAAATTCAAAACATAGCATTTACAGTAGCACCCCCCAATGAAACACTTAAATATAAATTTAAATGTAATGTTAAGCATGAGGCAAACTACAAGATGCTGAGGAAATAAAAGAAAAATATTCCAGGTAAACAGTAAGGCTTCATATTGTCAATACATTAAGCCTTCCCATTTCTTTTGGCACAATACCATAGTCAAAATAACCAGAATTGGTTTATGGGTACAATCCATTGCCAAGACAATATCACTAAAGGACACAGAGCATCCAACTCAATGTTAAACAATGAAGTTAAAGGTCTTCTGCAGCTGGATTTCAAGACTGTAAGTTACAGTAGGCAAGAAAGACTGGTGCTTGTGGACCAATAAGATTGATCAATGGGACAGAACAGAGAGGTCGGAGCTAGATTCACACGCCTTCCGCCTGTTGATCTTTGGCAAAGGAAGCATGATGGAATAAAGACAGTTTTATCAACTTAGATAACAACTTAGATAAAGGATAAGATATCTTATCCTTTAGATACCCGAGGCTTTCCTTAAGCTCCTCCAAAACAGGAGCGCAACATGGAGGATCTCAGACCTACATATATAGCACTACCTAAATATAGAGCACTAAGATACAAACTCCAGAAGACAGCAAGGGAGAAAGCCTAGATGGCCCTGGATATGATGGTGAGCTTCGAGTCATGGCACCAAAGGATCAGTCTGTGAAAGATCCAACTGATAAGCGGGGCTTATTAGATTAGATTCTGTCTAGAAGAAATCAGCATCTATGAACTAGAAACAAACAGGTCTGCAGAAGATGAGGATTGTCACGTGAAGCAGACAACGAACTCTCAAAGCTCAGCAGGAATTAAAAAATAACCTGTCTTAAAAATGGACAAAAGACCTGAGCAAATACCTCACCAAAGAAAAAGACAGGTAGCAAGCAAGCGTGGGAAGAGATGTTCAGTGCCGTGCGTCCTTAGGGAATTATGCATGAGAACACAGATCATCACTGGTCTGTTTTCAGTTCCATTGCTGTGATGGATACCCTGGTATCCAGCAAATCAGGGAGGGAGAAAGGGGTTGTTTTAGCTCCCAGTATCAGATTACAGTCTATGTGCACAGGGACTTCAAACAGCTAGTGACCCCACAGCCATACTCGGGAGCAGAGAGAGAGAGTGAATACATACAGCCCACCTGCTCGCTTGCTCTTCTGTGTGCATCTCACGTTCTTATACAGTTCAGAAGCCCCGGCCTAGGGAATGATACCACCCACAGGGGGCTGGGTCTGCCCACAGCCATTAACTTAATTAAGACAGTCGTGTCCACAGACACATCCACAGGCCAACCCAGTGTAGGCAGTCCCTCAGTGAGACTCTTCCCAGGTGAGTCTAGCTTGTGTCAAGTCGACAATTCAAAATGGCCATCACAACTTCATTTCTATCAAAGTAGCCCAAATCCAAAACTCTGGCACCTTCAAGTCCCTGCAAGAGCATTAACTACAACATCCCTGTTAGGAATGGAAAATGTCTCTTCTACATTGAAAGACAGTTGGACAGTCTACTACATTGATATTGTTTTGTGTGGGAGTGGGTTTCTATGTGCACTTTTGTGTGTGCGGGAAGACCAGGAAGTAACCTGAGGTATTACTGACATTATTTTTGATACATGGACTCTCTCCTTTTTTCTTCTGGAACTTACCAAGTAGGCTAAGCTGGCTTGCTGTCCAGGGAGCCCTACCCCCCACCCCCACCTCAGGTGTCTGTCACTACCTCCCCAGAGCTGGAATTGCAAGAATGAACTACCCTACCCAACTTTTTTGTGAGTTTATAAGGACTGAACTCGGGTTCTTATTTATCTACTGAGTCATCTCCCAGACCCCATGTTGCAATTCCAGTCACATGATCCAGTGGTTGCCCATGTTGGGCAGGAAGGAAGTACACCATAGAGGCTTTTTAGACCAGAAAGTGCTCTTTAGGCTACTGTGACCAATGACGTGTGTCTTGTAACCCTTGTCCAAACCCTTAGGATGTACAGTTCCAAGAGCTAACTGTGAGGGACATAGCAGACTTTAGGGGGTGATGTTTCTGTGTGAGGAATGTAACTATATAAGACATTGCTGAGGAAGAACACAGCCTGAGGTGAGAGGGAAGTAGCTCTATAGGAATTCAGTGTGCCTTCCTCTCCATTCCGTGCAAAT
Source organism: Montemys delectorum (assembly GCA_019843815.1). Taxonomy (NCBI): domain Eukaryota; kingdom Metazoa; phylum Chordata; class Mammalia; order Rodentia; family Muridae; genus Montemys; species Montemys delectorum. The sequence goes on along the minus strand of JADRCD010237713.1, from coordinate 15,378 downwards.
CTAAAATACCTTTTTACAAATATCGCGTTAACTAAAAAACAAAACAAAACCGAGTTCTCAGTGATAGGCACAATTGAATCCCATTTGGGTTAAAAATATGCAGATGTTGGGCCAGTGAGAGAGCTCAGCAGGTAAAGGAGCTTGCCACCAAGCCTGATGACCTGAGTTTGATCCCTGAGGCCCATAGGACTGAAGGAGAAAATAGACTGCCCCAAACTCCTCGGGCTTCCACTCATGCTCCATGATAGGTGGCCACATGCACGCACATGTACAGACACATAAAACAAATAAATGTAATTTCAATCTTTTAAGAAATAAGCAGATGTTTTATACGCATTTTATGTCATTTTGAATCTCAGCTCCACATATGACACAAAATTGAGTGGAATTTGTCTTTTGGGGTCCGGTTTCTTTTGCTTAACATGATGACTTCCAGTTGTGCCCACCATCCTGAAAATGTCATGGGCTCGCTTTCCTCTGTGGCTATATAAACTTTCCTCTGTGGGAAGTGCCGTGGCTGCTTGCCATATAAGCATGAGGGCTAGAGTTCAGATCCCCAGGATCCACATAAATGCTGAGTGGACGTGGTAGCCTGCCAGGTGGACATAGTGGCCTGCCGGGTGGACTTGGTGGCCTCCCCGGTGGATGTGGTGGCATGCCTTCAGGCCCAGCCTCAGAAGGCAGAGACGGGGAATTGCCAAAGCGAGTTAGCTAGTGAGATAGCCAGAAGGGAGAGCAATGGATATGATTTAGAGCCCCTGACTCAGTGAGGAAGACAGGAGAGGGGGAGAGTGTCCTAAATGCACACATGTACATGCAAACATGTATGCACACCACATGCACACATGACAAAATGAACAAATTAACATTTCATCCTGCGTATGCTCCATTTTTTACCCTTCCAACTCTTGCATATATGGAACTTCATGTATGTGTATTTAAATACGTACAGAATGAATATTTCCATCTGTATTTTACGTGTATGGCTGCACTGGTAGCCATGTTACCATTAGCTCTCAGACAGATGCTATTCATGTATTTATGTGAACATACTTCTAACGGGCACTTCTGCATGTAGGTAGTGTCTCCTGACCACACTGAATCCTTCATCCAAACAAGGCCAAGGCCTGCTGTGAGGCTTGTGCGTCTGAGTCACCAAGGAGACCTCAGAGGGGTCTCTATGTCTGGCAATTTCAAAATACAAACTGTGACTTAGTACCAGGATGAGACACTCAACAAGCTTGTGTGTGTGTGTGTGTGTGTGTGTGTGTGTGTGTGTGTGTGTGTATACCTCTTCCATGTCAGGCATTCTGCCAGGCCATGAGCTAGAGGAGCTTGTCCCTGGTGTCCTGGTTTGGGTATAGGTGGCACTCAGGGGACAGGGTATCAGGGTAGGTGGGCTCACTCTGCAGGGTTTTTTTCTCAATATCACTTGTGTATCCGCTACTCGACCTGATGCTGGGGTGGAAAGCTCTAAAGGCAGCTTGAGGAAGGCTGAGTTGCTTCTGGCTCACAGTCTGGGGGCGTAGTCCATACATGGTGAAGGCAGCTGGAGGCTCCTGCATCCCCAGTCAGCTCTCCCTCTGCCTGTGTCTCTCCATCTCTGTTTATCTCTGTGTGTCTGTCTGTGGGTCTCTCTGTATCTCTGTGTCTCTGTCTCTGTCTATCTTCTCTGTGTCTCTGTGTCTCTGCGTCTGTCTCTGTGTTTCTATCTGTCTGTCTCTGTGTGTGTGTGTGTGTGTGTGTGTGTGTGTGTGTGTGTGTGTGTCTGTCTGTCTGTCTGTCTGTCTGTCTTTTTCTCTCTCTGTACTCCTATCTTGGAACTTGCTATGCAGACCAGACTTGCCTCAAACTCACAGAGATCCTCCTGCCTCTGCCTCCCAAGTGCTGGGATTAAAGATATACTCCACCATGCCTCACTAAATTCTCCTTTGTATTCAGTTCTGGACCAGAGCTCATGAAATGGTGCCCCTGCATTAAGGCCCTTAAACCTCAGTTAACCCAGTCTAGGAAACCCCGTAGATATCCCGTATAGACACGCGCCCACAGAGATGCATTCCCATTGTGATTCTAGTTCTGTCAGGCTGACAAGGGAGATTAACCATCACACTTTGGAGACTCTGACTGTTGCTGCTTCTCCTCAGAGAGACCGTGTGGAGACCCACCGTCATTCCCGCACACCATCCTCCAGGGTCGCACTGGCTTGGAGATGGGAGACGAGCTGCTGTACGTGTGTGCACCGGGGTCCGTCACAGGCCATCGGGAAACGGCCTTCACCTTGCTATGCAACAGCTGTGGGGAGTGGTATGGACTGGTGCAAGCCTGCGGGAAAGGTAAGCTCCACTTGTCTATGTGTAGCCCACACAGGACTCGTAGACAGCTGCTATTCCTCCTCTTTCCACCCCCAGGCATCGAAACCCTCTACACCTGGGAGTACTTGTGCTTGGGGCATTTCGAGTGTGGTTTGAAAACAACTGCTCTCTTCATCTGCCTGCTGGAGGTGAAGGGTTAACAAGCCCAACCCCCACCCCCTTCTCTGAGAGAGACTTGATCTTAAGCTAAAGTGCTTTTTTCTTTTCTTTCTTTTTTGTTTATTGTTGTTGTTATTATTATTTAAAAATTTCTTTATTTATTTTATGTAAATGAGTACACCGTAGCTGTCTTCAGACACTCCAGAAGAGGGCATTGGATTCCATTACAGGTGGTTGTAAGCCACGTGTGGCTGCCGGGAATTGAACTCAGGACCTCAGAAAGAGCAGTCAGTGCTCTTAACCATTGAGCCATCTCTCCAGCCTTATTATTATTTATAATTATTATTATCATTATCATTATCATTATGCTTTGTTGTTTTTCGAGACAGGGTTTCTCTGTGAAGCCCTGGCTGTCCTGGAACTCACTCTGTAGACCAGGCTGGCTTCAAACTCAAGAGATCTGCCTGCCTCTGCCTCCCAAGCGCTGGGACTAAAGGTGTGGACCACTAGTGCCTGGGTCTAAGTTACTTTTTGAAATAATTTGCATCCTATTATTTTATGTGTTATGAATGCCTTGCCTGCACATACATCTGTCAACCCAGAGCTTGCCAGTATAAGCAGAGATTCCTGCTAGCCAGCTTGCTCTATCTCCACCTTCTGGATCATAAATTAAACTAGAGACAGAGCACAGTGCCTACCCAGCACTCACAGGGATTCCTGGGGATGCAAACTCTGGTCTCCACACTTGAACAGGAAGCACTTTAGCCACTGCAACATCCCCCCCTCAGCCCCACTACAGTATTGTATTTAGGACAGTTTGTCCTCAGATGTCCTGATGATCATGAGGGGGATGACGGTTATTAGAACACTTTTTGGACCCTGCGATCCACCCACATCGTCTAAAGTTTTGGTTTGTTTTTTGTCTCTGCTGTTAATGACGGTCCTTAGGGTGATACAGCCCTGTATGCCAGGCTGCCAGAGGGGATGTCTGGCTTGTTTTCATTTTGTGGCTGTCAGGAACTATGCCCATGAACTGTCATCTGTGCCACTGGGTTGTCAGGCTGTGTCTGGTCACTGGCTCCTATGAGCGGGACTCTTGCCATACAATGTGCCTGCGCAGCGTCAGAGGTTGCTCCCCAGGTGTTTTGTAGACTGGCCTAATCAGTTGACCCTCTGGTCTTAAATTATTTTCATCATTACTGTGACCAAATCTCTGACAAGGAGCACCCTAAGGGAGTAGGTGGTGACCATGGCTCTATGGGGACTATGGGCTCTAAAGGGACGCAGTCCGTCCCTGTGCAGAAGGTGCAGTGTCAGGAGCAGGGAGCATCCATGACACACACAGCCAGGAAGCAGCAGAGTGCTCAGCTCGCCTTCCCCAGCCTGCAGAGTGGCACCTCCCCATTTAATGTGGGTCTCCCCACCCCAGGTCACAAGCAAGGCCAGAGGGTTGTCTCTTCTGTGATTATGGATCCTGTGATGCTGGATCAACATCAACCCTCACACCCTCCTGCCAGAAGCGTCTCGGAGCTCATGTTCCACATTCCCAGCAGCCTTTGGGATTGCCATCTGTGAATTCAGTCAAAATGTTCATTTCATGCAGTCATGACATGTCAATCAAGCATTAAACTTTCCTCATGTTGATTGTCTGTCGGCAGAAATGATTTGCCAGATTTCTAACTGCTTAGAAATGGCCATTTACAGTCAAGCAGGGTAGCGCCCGCCTTTAGTCTCAGCAATTGGGAAGCCGAGCCAGGTGGATCTCTGAGTTTGAGGCTAGCCTGGTCTATATACAGAGAGAGTTCCAGAACAGCCTGGGCTACTCAAAGAAATCCTTTCTCAAACCACAACAAACAAACAGAAAGGAAGAAAGGAAGGAAGGGAGGAAGGAAGGCAGGCAGGAAGGCAGGCAGGAAGGCAGGAAGGAAGGAAGGAAGGAAGGAAGGGAGGAAGGAAAGAAGGAAGGAAGGAAGGGAGGAAGGGAGGAAGGAAGATATTTATTTACATATCATAGATTTTCTTATGGGACATTCATAATTATTAATATGTTATATTCTTCCCAGCTTGAGAGGTAGAGCTCATTTATAAAGTGCTTGTCTGTCATGTGTGAAACTCTGGTTTGATCTCCAGCAACACAAATACACACACACTAAAGTGTATTTTTGTTTTGTCTACTTTTTCATTATTGTTAATGTGCACACATGGAGTACATACACGCCACAACATTTAAGTGAAAGTCACAAGACAGCACGCAGCATTCTTTCCCTCCACCATGTGGGTGCTGGGATCCAAGTCAGATCTCAGTGCCGTGAGCACTTTCACCACTGAGCCATTTCCCTGCCTGGCTCCTTTTGTTTTCTTTCTTTCTTTCTTTCTTTCTTTCTTTCTTTCTTTCTTTCTTTCTTTCTTTCTTTCTTTCTTTTTTTCTGGGCAGTTTCTCTGTGTAGCCCTGGCTGTCCTGGAACTCATTATGTAGACCAGGCTAGCCTCAACCTCCCAGGGATCCATCTGCCTCCAGAGTGCTAGGTTTAAAGGTGTACACCACCATGCTCACCCCTTAATTTCTTTTTTCCTGAGATATAGTCTTGGTTCGGTCAGTTAGTCTTGATTAGGTTCTTTCTCTGCCAGCTAAAGAATTAAAAGGGGTTTATCCAGGGCTGGGGATAGGAGCCAGGGCCTCATGAAGGCTAAGCAAGCAAGCAGCCACCAAGTGAGCTACACCCCCGCCCTTAAACAGAACTGTTAAAGACTTTGTCCCAGTGTGTGGCTTAATCTTGTCTCACTTCAGAGCATGTTTTGATGAATGTGCTTTTGTTATTCTTTAAATTTATTTTTTATAACTTTTCAGAGGATGGTTTAGCTATAGACCATCTGCAAATTCTATGGGCTATTATGAACTTTTGGTATTAGGTAGGTAGATAGATAGATAGATAGATAGATAAGTAAATCAAAATAAATGAAGTGAAATAAAATGGATTCCCATTCTAAATGCAATATTTGTTAGCATAGATTTTAAAGTTCTCTGTGAAATTATTACAGATGTGCCTCGGGCCACTGTCTCTACTTGTTAGTTCCTAATAACTAAAGTTGCAGAAGCAGACAGGTGCTGGAGGGCTGAGGGCGTTGCCCATCAACCGTCTAGTGCCCATCCTCACCCAGACTCTTAATATTTTCCAGAGGCGCTGAAGTTGCACCTTCCTGCGAGCCACACCCATCTACCAAATGGGTAGTTTACTGGCCCAGGGAGGATGAGAACTAAATGCAGGTTTTGTGTGTTCTAGAAGGTGTTTATTTTCTCACTGCAGCGAGGACTCAGAGAGGAGTCTGGCTTCCACATTTGGCTGGGTGGACAGACCGCTACTGTTTTCCTTACTCTGAAGAGTCCGAATTTATAGTCTCTGTGTCCTAGTAAGAAGTGTGTGTGTGTGTGTGTGTGTGTGTGTGTGTGTGTGTGTGTGTGTGTGGTGTCTGCAGAAAACCTTCACCAAGCTCATGGTGGCACATGCCTGTAGCCCACTGAGGAACTGGGAACAAGAGGAGCAGGAGGTGAAGGCCATCCTTGACTAAATAGCATGTTCAAGGCCAGCCTGGGTTACAGGAAAATATGTCCGAAAAAGATTCAGAAAAAGACTGTGGGGCATCATTCAACTGGCAGCGTGCTTTCCAAGAATGGGTGAGGGCATGGGTTAGCTCCTCAGTGCCACACCAACTGTGTGTGGTGACACACACTTGTGGTCTCAGCAGGTGGGAGTGAGGCCGGAGTTCAAGGCTGTTCTTGGCTGCATAGTAAATTCTGGGCTAGCCTGGGCAACATGAGATATTTCCAGGGATATTCTAGATAGCTGGAAGGAAGGAAGGAAGGAAGGAAGGAAGGAAGGAAGGAAGGAAGGAAAGAAGGAAGGAAGGAGAGAGTAGGGAGGAGAGGGAGGGATAGTCAAAGCATAGGGCCAGCCAGTCTCCATAGACTTACAGAAAAGAATAAATGGGGATAGGTCGGGGGCTGGTGGGTTACTCAGTTGATCGGGTGCTAGTGTCACATATATGAAGCCCTGGGCTCGAGATCTCTGACACTGTATAAACTGTGCATGGTAACATCCACCGCCCACCAGCCCTTGGGAGACGAAAGCAGGAGGCTTCATCTTCAAGGTCGCCTCTGCTAGAACTCAGAAATCCGCCTGCCTCTGCCTCCCAGGTGCTGGGATTAAAGGCGTGTGTGCGCCACCACTGCCCGGCAATAGAAAATCTTAACACAAGAACTCCACACACGTATGGAACTTGGGCAGGAGTTCCCAGCAGCCTCTTGGAGTCTTAGTGGTTGCCATGGAGACGAAGGCTAAAGGTTTTAGTTCCCAAGTTTTCTGCTTCAGCCTTTCTTGCCATCAGCAACCTTTCCCCCTCTGGCCACACAGGATGTATGGCCTCTTCTGGAGCCAGGGGCAGGGGCCACAGGACCCCTCCATCCCAAGGACAGGTGACAGCTTAGGACACGAGACAAGAATGGAGAGGGGAGGGGCCATGAGTCATGGGAACCACAGAAACACTTTAAGAGGCAACCAAAGGCTTGTGTGACCAGGGTGGGGACCAGCCTCATTGCGCCAGTGGCCAAGAAAGAAAAATGACCCCAAAGAAGGGCATGGGTTTGGCATAGTAAGAACCAGACACGGCAAGGAGATCTGTGGTACTCATGCTTCCAGAGCAGAGCACCGAGGGTTTTCTGTAATTAAAGCAACGACCAGTTATAGCTAGATACTGAGCGCCACAGAAAGGCATGCCAGACAAAGCTACCAACCCGGGAACAGAAACCAGCATGTGTGGATTTGGACAGGAGAGTGGAAGACTGCATAGCTAGATCCAGACCAGGGCTCCAAAGCCAACACTACAAAACCCCAGCAACCGAGGGAGACCACGACAGGCCAGTTAGCTTAGTGGTCAGGACTTGCAGGACCCCAGTACACTGGGCTAACTCTAGGAGATAAACAGCGCTCTTTCTTTCAGGACAATAAATAAAGACTATGGAAGGCTGAGAGGAGTGCTCTGTCGTCAGCTCTCCTCAAACCCTTCTATCAGTTAAATATCTTAAATAAACCATCTTAAAAAAACAACAAGACAAAAACAACAACAACAACAACAACAACAACAACAACAACAAGACTTAGGGCCTATGAGATGGCTCTTGGGATAAAACCAACAAGCCTGAGGACCGGAGTTTGATTCCCCAGAACCCCTGGTAGAAGGACAGAACTGACACCCACATGTCCTCTGACCACCATTCAAGTGCTGTCACCACCCCCCATATACACAAAATTAAATAATACTTTTAAAAAAAATTAAACAAACAAAATAAGCCCTTGCCAGTCCTTGGACAGCCTCCTCTGCTTGCCAGGGCCACTGTTCTGTCTTCCCTGGTGTTCGCGGAGATGAAAGGTGTCAGTGGGGGCACACATCGTTAATGTCAGAACTCAGGAGACAGAGGCAGGAGGATCTCTGTGAGTGCAGGGGTCTGGGTTGGGGGTGAATGTGCTTCTGGTTCCCTTCCTTACCCCTCTTTGTTACCCCTGGCCTGGTACGTTCCCCATCCATCAAACCCACTGAGTACAAGGGTCCGGGACAGCATCTCCTGTGAGCATGTTTCTCAGCTTTCACTGCCTTGTCTCTACAATCATTAAATCCATTGAGCACTTCTGTGCACATCCCAGACAAACACCAGCTTCCTGGTTTCCCTGCCTCCTCCTCCTCCTCTGCCTCCTGGACTCCATGAGGCACCCAGTGACTAGTAAATGGTTTGATTCAGTGTGTGTGTGTGTGTGTGTGTGTGTGTGTGTGTGTGTGTGTGTGTGTGCATGTGTGTGTGTATGTACAGGTGTGTGTGTCTGTGTTCATCCACGTGTGTGTATCTCTGTGTATTTATTCATTTTGTGTGTGTTTATTTCTTTTGTCTAGGCTTTTTTTTTTTTTGCATTTACCGCATTTATTATTTATTGGCTTATTGATTTCGTGTGGGTGCCATGGTACACTTGTGGAGGTCAGAGGACAGCTTGCGGAACTGGACTGTGTCCTGCCCCCATGTAAGACTCCCTAGGCCCGGCCACAGGAACTGTTACCCCACGAACAAGCTTGACTTTTCTCTGTCGTGTTTACTAAGGGCTTTTGTTTGTCTGGGGATAATCTCTCCTGTTGAGCAAGCTGACCTAGAACTCACTATGCAGCTGAGGAAGTTCCTTACTCCAGATACTCCGGCCTACACCTCTCGAGTTTCGAGGTTCCAAATGTCTGCCGCCATGTCTGGCTTTCTCTATCCTTTCTTTTTTTAATTCCTCTGGTCTGATCAGCCATGGCCGCAAGACACATCTCTGTAGGGCACTGAGAAAATAGCAATCACCAAGCAGATATCTGCTCCGGGCCATCTCTGTCCTGGTGATTGTGATGGCCTCTTTCCAAACCTTTGTTTAAAGCTTAGCTTACTCTAACAAGCCACCCATTTAAAACATAAAGTTATCTGAGTTATCCCAGGTGGACACACGTGTGAACACACTATCACAATCAAATCACCAACCAGAACACTAAGATTGGAGGGGCAGCTCAGTGGTTAACAGCACTGGATGCCTTTGCAGAGGATCCAGGTTCAATTCCCAGCACCTACATGGAGGTTCACAATTGTCTGTAACTCCATCCATGCAGACAAAACACTCACAAACATAAAATAAAAATATTAAAAATCAGAACAACTCCACCACCCCAACATGCCCCTGCACCTTTCCACAAAAGGCATTTTACATACTTCACCTCATTGTAAGTATGAATACATTAGTGGCTAGCTCCAGTGTGCAGAGGGGGAAACTGGAGCCCATGAAGGTTTCTTGATTTGCCTGTGTCCCATAGACAGGAGGGAAACTCACAGAGCTTGGATTCAAAAGAGGCCTGGGTCACTTCTGTGTCATCATCGAATAGGGGTACCTCTGCCAGGAACCTCAAAACTCCTAGCAAGCAAGGTCAGAAGCTCACTTCCAAACTGTCTTCTCTTTGAGTCACCCCCACCCATCCCACTCCACCCCACCCCACCCAACCCTGCTCTTATTTCGGACAGCGTTCTTTTGGTTTCTTAAATCAACTTCAGTCTCTGTTTTTCACTGCCATTTGGGCTTCATTTTGCTCATTGACTCAAACATGAGCCCAGTGCTGAATTTAGAATTCCCTCCTCAATATGACCATATTTGTTCAGAGGTTCATTGAGCCACTAGTTATTTCTGGCATGTCTGCATGTCTTTTTTTAAAATGACTATTTTTAAAGGCTGTGTAACCAGGACACGAGGGCAAAGAGAACCTATGTGTAGGTTTCCCAGAATGTGACAAGGATGGAGGGTGGCGGCAGCAGGAGAACCCTGGAGCACTGGATCCTTCTGGACATCAGCCCCTGACCACCTCTCCACCCGCACTACAGACATGTACAAGGTGGCTACTGGAGCGGAGGGTCGGGGTTCTGATGAGGGAGAGAAGGAAGGGGATGGCCAGAGATGCCAAGAACATATCCTACAGGCTAAATAAGCCAGGGTGTTATTTTCCTAGTCTTCTGTGCTTCTCTGCGTATGCATGTATATTTGTGTGTGGATGGAGACATGTGGGGTGGACCAGAGGACAATTAGGGTGTCATTCCTCATGTGCTATCTACATTTAAAAAAAATGTGTATGAGTGTCTTAGTTAGGGTTTTACTGCTGTGAACAGACACCATGACCAAGGCAACTCTTGTAAGGACAACATTTAATGGGGGCTGGCTTACAGATTCAGAGGTTCAATCCATTATCATCAAGGCGGGAACATGGCAGCATCCAGGCAGGCATGGTGCAGGAGGGGCTGAGAGGTCTACACCTTCATCTGAAGGCTGCTAGCAGACTAATGGCTTCCAGGCAGCTAGGATGAGGGTCACTCTGGATAGTGTCAATTTGATCATGGTTAATCTCTTGTCCCTCCTGAAGATGTGATTTCACTTTACAACATACTTAAGAATATAGGATAAGGGCTGGAGAGATGGCTCAGAGGTTAAGAACACTGACTGCTCTTCTAGAGGTCATGAGTTCAATTCCCAGCGACCACATGGTGGCTCACAACCATCTGTAATGGGATCGGATGTCCTCTTCTGATGAGTCTGAAGGCAGTGACTCTGGTGTGTCTGAAGACAGTGATGGTATACTCAAATACATAAAATGAATAAATAAGTCTAAGTATATATATGTATAGTAAGTCAGATATGGTAGCTCACATCTTTAATCCCAGCACTGCGGGGGGCGGGGTGCAGAGGCAGGCAGATCCCTGTATTCAAGACCAACCTCATCTACAGAGTGAGTTCCAGGAAAGCCAGGGCTACACAGAGAAAACCTGTCTTGAAAAAAAAAAACATGAAAAAGAAAAGAATGCAGGATAAATCACATAGAAGAAGGACTTGAACAGTTGTTTTTTTCCCAAGCCCTGGCTCTATCCATCTGGCTCATAGACTTCAAACCAAATAAAGCTTTATAAAAACTGGCTTCTGGCTGAGTGTAATGGCTCATGACTTTGATCCCAGAGCCATGGAGGCAGAGGCAGGTGTATCTCTGAGTTTAAGGCCAGCCTGATCTACATAATGAGGTCCAGGCCATCGAGGGCTACATAGTAAAACCCTACCTCAAAACACAAAGTCAACAGAAAAACCCTCGGGACCATGAGGGTGAGCTGACTATTGTTCAGCTAAAATGCCATGGTGCCAAGATGCCTTTACAGTATTTATATTTAAATTCATCTGGACTAATGTCGCCTACAGCCTTTAGAGGAGCCTATTTTGTGCCTGTGTGTGTGCACCACAGCATTGGGTGGAAGTCAGGGGACCACTCGTGGCAGCCACTTCCTTTCTTCCACCATGTGAACCTCAGGGGTAGAGCTCAAGACATCAGACTTGACAGCAAGAGTCTGGCCTGCTGAGCCATCTCCCCACCCCATTACTACTGCTATTACTATTGCTATTACTATTACTATTACTATTACTATTATTATTGTTGTTGTTGTTGTTGTTGTTATTGTTATTATTATTTAATTAAAAGCAAATTGGACAGTAAATGGAAAAAGAAATCAAAGAAAAAGAGCGTGACTGCTCCCTCACAATGGTGAAGGAGGTTTATTGTAGATTATGTGGGAAAGACTAGCCAGAAGCAAGGATGTGTGGGAGAGTCCAGAGTGGGCATGGGCAGAGCCATGTGAGGAGAGGAGTGAGGGGAAGGAAGAGGGGAGAGAGGGAAACCAGGTGCAGCAGGCAGGAAGCCCAAAGATACAAAGAGGGCAGTTAACCAAAATGGTTGGACTATATAGGAAAGAACAGCCCAGCTCCCTGTCCTGCCTGGAGAGTTCAGGTTCAGGGCGGGGTATGCCAGCCAGGAGAGGAGGGCCCTGTAACAGGTGCGGGGAGAAGCTGGGAGCCAGGCCTGCTTTGATGCGTTAAGTAGGCACCTCAGCCATTTGTCTCAGGTTTGAAAACCATAACAGACATATTATAAAATAACCCGCGGGGTTATAAAGAATTCCAATTTTCTTTGCAATAAGATTTGATTTTGGCCGGGCGGTGGTGGCGCACGCCTATAATTCCAGCACTTGGGAGGCAGAGGCAGGTGGATTTCTGAGTTCGAGGCCAGCTTGGTCTACAGAGTGAGTTCCAGGACAGCCAGGGCTACACAGAGAAACCCTGTCTCGGAAAAACCAAAAAAAAAAAAGATTTGATTTTAGTGAAAAATCACCTCTCTGCCTTTTTCTGATGAATCTGCCAGCAGTGCCATTGTCTCCTGGGCAGACCATGAAACTGGCACAATGCTGGTCCTGTGTGTGTGTGTGTGTGTGTGTGTGTGTGTGTGTGTGTGTGTCTGTGTGTGTGTGTGTCTGTGTGTGTGTCTGTGTCTGTGTGTGTGTGTGAGTGTGTACCTCTGTGCATGTGTGAGTATGCCTGTGACTCTGTGTGTGTGTGTGTGTGTGTGTGTGTGTGTGTGTGTGTGTGTGTGTGACTCAACAACGGTGTCTTTTCAGAGGACTTGGGACAAGCTGTTCGTTCCTCACCACCTGGCAGCGGGCCAGCGTCCCCTTGTGTCTGGGGGCTGTGCTTCTGGGAATAGGTCTTCTGTGCTGAGTGGTTATGAAGCGCTTTGGAGAGCAGTCTGGGTGTGAGCTACTTCAGACTTTCCCTCCTTCCCCATGCCAGAACAGTTCGCTCTTTCATTCCTTCAAAGATGCCTCTGTGATGCCAGACGTGAGGATGGATATCTGTATTCCCAGCAATTCAGGAGATTATGAATTATAGGCTAGCCTGGTCAACATAGCAAGACATTCTTTTTTTTTTTTTGGACAGGGTTTGGGTTTCTCTGTGTAGCCCTGGCTGTCCTGGAACTCACTCTGTAGACCAGGCTGGCCTCGAACTCAGAAATCCGCCTGCCTCTGCCTCCCAAGTGCTGGGATTAAAGGCGTGTGCCACCACCACCTGGCGCAAGACCTTCTTTAAAAAAAAAAAAAAAAATCAAATATTTTTCAAATATTTGTGATAGGTGTTCTTATCCCGCCTTAGAGATTCAATGTCTGGATTCCTTCCTTGGAGCAACCCATGGCCAGTGTTTTTTCTGCATAGTAGACCACCCTCTCACCCAAACCCTACTGGTTTAATCAATAATCAGGGAATTCAGTGGTTAAAAACACTGCCTGCTCTTTCAAAGGACCCAAGTTCAATTCCCAGGACCTACACAGAAGCTCACAACCATCTCTAACTCCAGTTCCAAAGGATCTGACACCCTCTTCTGGCTTCTGTGAGCAGTATACACACCACACACACACACACACACACACACACACACACACACACACACGCATAAACAATTTAGAGCTGACCCAGGTGTCTAATAATATAACCTCAGCACACAAGGGCTGGAGGTTAAGAGGCTCTGGAGAGAAGTTTAACGTCAGCCTCAGCTACTCGCTAAGTTTAAGGCCACTCTAGGGTACGTGGGACCTTAGGGAGTCAGAAACAGGGAATCTCAGAGTTGAAGGCCAGCCTGGACTACAGAGTTCCAACCAGAGCTACATAGCGACCCTGTCTTAAAGAAGAAGAAGAAGAAGAAGAAGAAGAAGAAGAAGAAGAAGAAGAA
>JADRCD010237709.1:11534-31453 GCA_019843815.1 Montemys delectorum | reverse complement strand
AGAGAGAGAGAGAGAGAGAGAGAGAGAGAGAGAGAGAGAGCGCGAACGCGAGCGCTAGAGGGGGGAGGGGCAAGCAGCCCCTTTATAGCGAGTCAGGCTTACCTGGCTGTTGCCAGGTAACTGTGGGGCGGAGCTTAGACAAAATGCTAGCGCGAAGCCTTTGGCTATTAGCTCCATTCTCCACGCCGTACTCTCTGCTGGGAAAGGGGCAGAAGCTGACACCCAGAGCTGAGTTGCCTCTCACCCACTTAGTATTGCTGTTTGCAGTGCCTTCCTCTCTCTGGGCATGAGTTCTCAGAGTTGTTCCCGAATACCAGGAAGCCAGATGGTAGTTGCAACCACCCACCGCACTGAGGTCATTGGCCTGTGACTCTAAGTCAGGGGGTGGCAGCCCTCTCCCATAGCCAGTTTGGGACCCCATGTAGGGCAGTGCTGGGAGTGCGTCAACCAGTACTTCCTTGAATTGGCCTGTCCACAAGGAAGCTCACCAACACACCCAGTTACATAGTGAGAATAAAATGTTATTTAAAAAAAAAAAAAACTGATCTGAATTGACCTTGGTATCTCTTGGGTTTTTGTTTGTTTGTTTGTGTTTTATTTTGTTTTGTTGATACAGGGTCTCACTATGTAGCCCTGGTTGGCCCCGGGGAACTCTCAGTGTAGATCAGGCTAGCTTCAATCAGAGAGGATTTAATGAACAGAGCTATAGCCTATGTTCCAAGGAAGGACTCCATTAAGGATCCCCGATCCTAGGGAAGAACCGAGAGTCCCTCGTTCCCCATTTGGCACAGCCCTCAGTCTGATGCTGTACACACTTCCTGCTTCAGGACTCTGTTTCCCATCTCAAGCCGAGGAAGAAGAGAGGGGTGGCTCGGCTGTTGGCTTGCTGTGCTGGGGGGGGTGCGGGGGGGGGGGGGGGCGGGGGGAGTACTTGGGACAATGGCTGCCCGCCTAGAATGTAGCTCTGAAACAGAGTCAGTGAGGGCTGGGTTGAGGCAGCCTGAGGTGGGCCTTGCGACGTTTACTGTCCCGGAAGACTTTCTGGGCTAATGTTCCCAGGGTAAACTCATGCCCAGTGCTGTGGTTTGAATTCATCCCCCAGAGTCTACGCTTTAGGATAGGACAGATGGGGCGTATAGAAGACAACAAAGCCATTGGCACTCTGCCCTTCTAGATGTGGGAGTGTCAGCGTCTGCTGAAAACATGGGTCTGACTCCTTCCCTCCCTCTCTTAACCGCTTGAAACCCAGGTGCTTCTCGAATCCTGCACCTTGGTCTTGGCCTCTCAAACAGTAAAATAATACAGCTCTGTATTTAAAGTTTATCCAGTGTTAGGTATTCTATTACAGCGGCACAAACCAGACCCAGACACTAAACTGCTCCGGGCTCGCCCCCAGCTGCATACCAGCATCTTAACATTCCCATGCTGCCCCTGTGTAGCTCCAGTGTGGCCACACGTGCCTTCCTCTACATGTCCTGCCCCGACCCCCAGACAACCAAGCTGTCAGGCCGTTGCCCTCCAGCCACCCTGCTATGGAGCTGACCAGACATTCTGCCCCAGTCACACACGCACAGAAATCATCTTTATCATTCCCCCCTAAGTTTGATATGCAGAAAGCCCTTGACCCCGTACTGGAATGTTCAGTGTGCGAAGGAGCACAGAGATGACTCGCAGTCTACAGAGGGCCTGTGTGAACTCTGCAAATGGTACACACTTTTTGTTGGTTTGTTTGTTTTGTTTTGTTTTCCTGAACCAGGATTTCTCTGTGTAGCCCTGGCTGTCCTAGAACTCACTCTGTAGACCAGGCTGGGATTAAAGGCATGCGCCCCCTACTGCCCAGCAAAATGTGTAGCCCAGGCTGGCCTCAAACTTGTGATCCTCCTGCCTCTGCCTCCTTCAGCAAATCCTACCAGCATGTGCCACCACAACCAGCACTACACGCTTTATATAGGGGACTTGAACATCTGTATCCTGAGGGTACCTGGAACCCACCCCCACAGAGGCGGAGGGATGACCATGCACTGGAAGTATCCTATGTGGCAGGCCATTCTGTTCCGATAGAGCAGAGCCACAGAGCTGTTTAGTTCCTCTGTCCTCATCAAACACCACTAAAATTCACCCCACCATCAAGGTACTGGTTTCCAAAGCTTTTTGTCTCTGGAAATCATAGAACCTTAAAGTTCAAGCTGAATTTTATTATCTTTAGAGAATGTGCTGGACTAGTGAAGGAAGAGCCCCAAGCGGCTGTCATGAGAGCTCTGCGCCCCTCAGCCTCCCATCGCCCAGGCTCCAGAACACCCGCTGTGCTCCGAAGTCCACACAGGCGTGCACCATCAGCTCCTCGGCCCATGGACGATACTTCACGTCTGTGCCAGAGCGCCAGCCATCCCTCCACAGGCTCGCTAGCACTTCCGTGGGTGTTTTGTTTAGAATGCAGCACACACTTTCCCATCGGGTGGGGGTTAGGTTCCCAGGGCAGCCCATAAAAGCCCTGTTTTGTTCCATTTGCAGTGTGTGCACCACTGTGACTCTCTGTGGCAGCGAGCGGTGGAAGTCAGGGAGGAGAGCTGCGCAGTGCTGCGTCTGTGGGAAAAGATGCCAAATCCAGGCTCCGTCTCCACCCCAGCACAAGACCCGGGCTGCTGGGATCTGATCTTCTAGAACCTACCTGCTTCAGGTGGTAGTTGGTGTGTGGCCAGCAGGACAGCTACACTGGTCCAGCATCCCAGGAATGAGGACAGTTCCAGGGAGGTGATACAGATGGATGAGAAGAGCCAGGTCCAAGACCAGGCACCCATAGCAGTCAAACTTTGGTTGGCACTGCAGTTTCTCAAGGTTATAGACATGGGTACTGCGGAGGTTCTAAAACCCCTCCACTGCAGAGGTAGTGGTAGACAGAGTTACTGGCCAGCACAAAGGACCAACCCAGGGGGGGAGGAGGCAGAGACAACTCTTCCTGTATGCCTCATTGATTAGTTTTTATCGATTAGGAGGGCTGTCATTTGACCCAAATCCACACTCAGCAGGACCCAACACCCTGATCAATTAGCGATGTCTGCTGTGGAGAAGACAGGGCAGTGAGCTGGGTATTTGCCAGCCTTTTTGAGTCTCACTGGAGAAGGCAGGACCTCTTCTGGTTTTAGGACAACACCTCTCTCCCCCTTGGAAAGATGTGTTGTTGGTTTTGGTTTGGTTTGGTTTGGTTTTGGTTTTTCGAGACAGGGTTTCTCTGTGTAGCCCTGGCTGTCCTGGAACTCACTCTGTAGACCAGGCTGGCCTCGAACTCAGAAATCCACCCGCCTCTGCCTCTCAAGTGCTGGGATTAAAGGCACGCACCACCACTGTCTGGCAGGACCCAAACTTTGAACTCAGCACCCACAGGGAGGCTCACAACCATCTATAACTTTGAGTTCTAGGAAACCTAATTTTTTTTGTCTTACTTCCTGTCCCTATGTGTAGCCAGGTGCTGAAATCATGTCTGGGAAATCTAGTTTCTTGATTCCAGTATCCAGAGAATCTCTGCTGAAAAGTGTATGTGCAGCCACTGTGAATTCCATGTGATTTTCTACCATAATTTTTTCTCTTCATGCCTTCCTGTGCATGTGAGATATTAATATATTTCAGAAACATTGTTGCCAAACTGTTTCCATTCTACAATTTATCTATCTATCCATCCATCCATCTATCCATCCATCCATCCATCCATCTCTCTACTTACTTGTTTTAGAGTCTTGTGTATCCCACGAGAGCTTGAGGCCAACTATGTAGCTGAAGGTAACTCTAAACTCCTGTTCCTCCCGCCCCCACATCCTGAGTGCTGGGATTTAGGCCAGCACACCCAGTTTTATGAGGTACTGAAGATGGAGCCAAGGGCTTAGCGCTCACAAAGCAAGCACCACCTGAATGGAGACACATTCCCGGGCCACAATTCTGATGTCATTTAAATCACTCCTTACTTGCACCTCCCCCTTACAACACTGAGTGTTTCAAGGAACCCCCACAAGTAGTCTTTTGGGTGTGGAAAGACACTTCCAACACTCAGACAGTGGGGGTCCTGGGGATTTCAGCACTCAGGACGCCCTGCTATGAATGGCTCCACAGCATCCTCTGCTCAGCCCTGACAGGGAACACAATCTAGAGTCATCTACCAGCCTGTGATCTGCTCTCTGAAGACCGGAACATGTAGAGTGCAGAACTCAGCTTAGAAGGTGAGCTCCTGACTTTGCAGGTGTCGGCTTGGCACGGAAACCCACTTTCATGCTTCTGTCTTTTAAAAGAACCTTTCAGTCACGTCACTGAGCTCACCACATGTGAGAAAAAAAGTCACATGGGGCATGTGTCTGAAGGAAGGTGCGACAGCTGGTTCAGAGATGGGAGATAGAAGAGGAGAAGGCCTTCCCAAACCTTCCCTGCCGCCCTTACCTGACCTCCTCCTGGAAGTTCTCAGTGGCAGCCACAGCCCCGGCTGTGCCCGGGGAAGATACTCTTTAACTGGAAGCCCACTTCTATCCACCGGCCGCTGGCTGGCACAATGGAGGTCATGGGATCTCAAGCTGAGAACACTGGTTTCTCATTTGGCCTTATCACTCTGGTTCCTGGCAGCCTTTCTCTTCCTATGGAGGAAAAACAGTCCCTCTCTGGGGCTCTTCCTACTCACAAAGTCCAGGGCAGGCCCTGGCTGCTTTGACAGCGAGCTGCCAGGGAGCATAAACTGGGGGTGGAGGGGACTCTGCAGGGGAAAGAGCTCGACTGGCAGCCACCATCCTTTAAGGCCTTCTCTGGCCTTAGGAGACTATGAATACAAGCCTCAGGTTTGCCAGAGACTGGTTTATTTATTATAATCAAGACCTGTAGCCAGACTTTGCCTTTACTCTAAGTGGAGGATGCTTGGTAACTGTTTCCACCTCTGAAAACCTCCTTACCCCACCCTGGGCGGCCCCTTCACGTGCAAGTAGTTTAGAGCTCACTCCCTGCCCTGTTTTGCCAGAGCTGGAGAAGCCTCTGGGATGTTACAATTGTAGCAGGAAAGCCAGGAAAGATGTCTGCTACCTTATTCTTATTTCACAGATAAGACAGCCAGGGGCCCATAGCTTGTCAGAGCATAGGGTGATGGGAAACCCAGATACCGGGCGCCAGCTCTCTTAGCCACTCCACAATGGGCCTCCTCTTTCTTAGATATAAAAATGCAGCCACATCACAGTATTTTTCTTAGCAGTCTAGATTCAAGCTGTGTCAAGTACATCCTGAAGACATGGGTGCACGTGTAAATAAGCTATGTCTACAGCCCACCTGAGGGGCATTTTTCTCCTCTGGTGCTAGGGTTCCAGCAGCCATAGCCTCTACAGAACCCTTCTCTTCTTTGTTCTACCTCCTACAGTACAGAACTCCACCAAGAGCCTTACACACACACACCCAATACCCTCCCACCACCACCACTCAGGCCCCAGGACCTCCTGAACCTGATTACTGCTCCCCACGAGGCAGCTACCAACCCTAGGAGACCCGCTCAGTCACCCAACAGAGATAACAAAGGATGAGTTGTTCAGAACACAAAAGAAAGAGGAAACTCTCTTAGTCCTGAGTGTCAGGTCACGTACATAACAGAGGAAACTAAAAATGAATTAAAATCAAGGATTTTCCCCCCTTCTTTTTAATAAAATGGCACATACAGTTGTACCTATCTATTGGGTCAAAGGTGCAATTTTGATGCATGCAAAATCCATATTTAAGATTTATTTATTTCTTTTATTTATACGAGTACACTGTCTGTCTTCAGACACACCAGAAGAGGGCATCGGATCCCATTACAGATGGCTGTGAGCCACCCTGTGGTTGCTGGGAATTGAACTCAGGACCTCTGGAAGAGCAGTCAGTGCTCCTAACTGCCGAGCCATCTCTCCAGCCAAAATTCCTATTTAGATCAAATCAGAGGTTTGTGGCTGTCGCTCAGTGCTTGAGGCTCGAATCATGTGCCCAGCATCAATCAACAAAATCAAGAGCAAGGGATGGAATGAATGAATTAGCATATCTGTGGCCTAAACATTCAGCCTTTTCTGGCGGCAAGGCTGGAATTAGCAATTTTCAAATCTGTTGCCTTAGTGATGGGGTTCAGCATGCTGCTAGGCATGGGCCTCTGGAATTTACCCCTCTTCTCTCTTGTCACTTCATTTCCCAAGTACATACACAGAGCAAACCAGTTTACTGTGTGTGGTGGCTGGTGGGAATCGTCTACTTGATCAATCCAGGATCGTCCAGGATGCAGAGCTCTGGGCACGTCTGAGTATCTTGATTGTATTCATTGAAGTGGGAAAACCTGCCAGCTATGGGTGGTACTATTCCCTGGCTGGGATCCCAGACTGTATGAATGAAGAGAGAGACCCGAAGAGCAGTAGGCATTCACCTCTCTGTTCTGACTGTGGCTACGATGATGTGACCAGATGCTTCAAGCTCGTGCTGCTTTAACTTGTCTTCCACAATGGACTGTGTTACCTTGAACTTCGAGCTAAAATGAATCTTCTCTCCCTGAAGTGGCTTTTGTTCACGTTTCCTCACAGCAACGGATAGGAAGCTAAGAAAGTATATAGATGGTGTGTATTACCCCACATTTGTCTGTTGGGACCTTAATTCCCAATGTGTTAGCATTTGGATGAGGGCCTTTGGTGGCCATTGGGCTGCAGTAGACCTCTGTGAAGATGAAGAGATATAAAAAATGTTGTTTATTCACTCTTCTCCATGTCATGAGAACACAGCAAAAGTCAGGATCCGAACTCACCAGAACCTGGCCCTGCTGTGCCACCCAACCTTGGCCTTTGTCTTAGTTAGGGTCTTACTGCTATGAACAGACACCATGACCAAAGCAAGTCATATAAAGAGCAACATATATTTGGGGCTGGCTTACAGATTCAGAGGTTTAGTCCATTATCATCAAGGTGGGAGCATGGCAGCATCCAGGCAGGCATGGTACAGGGCAGAGCTGAGAGTTCTCCATCTTCATCTGAAGGCTGCTAGGAGAACACTGGCTTCCAGGCAGCTAGGAGGAGGATCTTAAAGCCACACCCACAGTGACACACCTACTCCAACAAGGCCACACCCACTCCAACAAGGCCACACATCCTAATAGTGCCGTTCCCTGGACAGAGCATGTAGAAGCCATCGCAGCCTTCCAGCCCTCAGAAGTGGAAGGCATCAATGCTAGTTGTCTATAAGCCACCCATTCTCTGGTCCTTCATTACAGCAGCCCAACCTGACCTACCACAATGCTAGTGTGGAAGGCCACCACCTCGCTGCCTCAGACACAGAGAAGCATGGCTGTAGCTCATCTAGAGCTACCCGATGGAAGTAATTCAGCTTGAAGAATATTTGCCTGGTATGCACTGGTGGTCAAAAACTGTACAGTCTTACCAGGCGTCTCAGACAGACAGGTTTTATCCCAAATCTCCAAGCAATAGATAACCTCACACACAACCTAATTATTTCAAAGGTTTACAATACTGCAAGATGCTGAAAACCAGACCACCTTAAGGGCCTCAACCACAAAGGCTTGATGTCTAGACTACACAAAGAAATGCTACAACTCAACAGCAAACCCTTCAGCCTTGTATTTAAAGGCACGTTCAGGATATGAGCAGGAAACTCACAGAAGGAACCCAGATGTCCAGCGGACATCCAAGAAGATGCTCAGAGGTGCCAGTTAAGTGCAAAGCTGAGAATTACAACACCGCCTCCTTCCATTCATTCATGCTAAACAGTCAGCTTTCTGTTCTTGTAACAGAATACCGGAGACAATCCACTTTAAAATGAAAACAAAAACAAAAACAAAAAACCCTTTATTTTGCTTCGTTTTGGCTCATGGGTTCAGAGTTTTTAGTCTGTGGTGGTTTGAATAGGAATGGCCTCCATGGACTCCTGTGTTTGAATATTTAGACACTAGGGAGTGACACTATTAGGAGGTGTGGCCCTGTTGAAGTAGGCATGACCATGCTAGAGTGGGTGTGGCCTTGTTGGAGTGGGTGTGGTCTTGTTGGAATAGGAATGGCCTTGCTGGAGGATGTGTAGCACTGGGTATTGGGGGCGGGGCTTTGAGATAATCAGATGCTCACCAGGCCAGTGGCTCATGATCCCTTCCTGTTGCCTATGTAGAGGAACAACTCTCAGCTCCTTTCCTGGCACCATGTCTGCCAGCAAGCCACCCTGCTTCCCGACACACAACGACAATGGGCTAAAGTTCTAAACTGTAAGCCAGCCGCAGTCAAATGCTTTTCTTTGTAAGAGTTGCCGTGGTCATGGTGTGTCTTCACAGTAATGGAAACCCTAAGACAATGTTGCTTGCTTGGTCAGTTGCAGCAAAGTGCGGTAGGTGCACGGGAGCAACCTTTGCCTTGCTGGGACCCTGCAGAGAATTATAGGGAGGAGCCATATCCCTTTAAGGACAAATCCCAATGACCTAAGATTGATCACTGGGATCAACCATCTAGAAATATGGTCAGACCAAGCTGTGACCAACCCTCTGATGCATTGGCTTTGGGGGAACTGTAAGGGGTGCAGATACTAGGGTCTGGTTCCTGATTTGTTAATAAAGAAGACCAGGAGCTAATTGCTGGGCAGAAGAAATAGTCGGGACTTCTGGGTCCCAAGAGGAAAAGGAGATGGAAGGAGCTTTTTCTGCCATGTTTTAGAGTGAGAAGCACACAGCAATTATGTAAGATTTTTGGGGGACCTAGGGCCTGAGGCCTCCCCTAGGGCAGGGGTCAAAGATGTCGGGCAGGGGCTAATTTGGACAAGCCATTAAGCTTAGGGCAGAAGGAGAGACGGAGATAATAAGTTGATAAGGATGTGCCTTTCCAGGCGGGAGGTATCTGCACCCCGAAATTGTGCCACGAAAGGCAAGCTGTAAAGTGACAAGCCGAGTGTGTGTCCTTAATCCAAGGATTCAAGGGTCTCAGGTGGGGCTGGTAACACAACCCCTCCCGGAGCAAGGGTCTCAGGAGTGGGCTGATGGAGCGGTAGACTCCTGGAGCAAAAGTGTAGGGAGAGAGAGGCCCAGTCAGGGCTGGGGGCAGCCAATTCCAGGGCCAAACCAGAGCAAAGGTAGTTAGAAAAGGAAGCTGGGTTGGGGCTGATTGTGATCAATTGTTCGATCCTGGAACCAAGCCAGGTGGGACAAAAGGGAACCAGGGAGGGGGCCAGAGTGCAGCAGCTCCTGGGCAAGGTGGTAGCATGTTTTAAAAACTACACTCGGACTGGCAAAATGGCTCAGCAGGTTAAGAGCCCTGGCTGCTCTTGCGAAGGTCCTGAGTTCAAATCCCAGCAACCACCTGGTGGCTCACAACCATCTGTACAACTACAGTGTGTACTCACATACATAAAATAAATAAATCTTAAAAAAAAAAAAAAAAAACTACAGACAACAGGGGAGACCTAAGATCTCAGTCTCAGCTCACACATAACTACCCCAAGCACACAGCCGAATTCACCCCTGCCAAGCTCAGTGGTACTTAGAGTAGAGTATCTTCCATGCAGGGTTACCTTCCACAACAGGTATGCGCGATTCCTCTGTCAGTGGATGTTGTTAAAGGCCCAGAAATCAGAGGGCCTGCATGTAAAGTCAAGGGCACAAGGTCCCACATGGCAGTGTGCAGCCGCCCCCCTGGACTCTAGGAAGCAACCCCACCATTCAAAATCAGGGACTGATTGTGTGATAAGATGCATTTGGACATTTCAACAGCTCCAAATTTGTCTACTCTAATGATTTTCTCACAGCCCCCAAAAAAAAGAAAAAAAAGAAAAAGAAAAAGAAAGAAAGAAACTTACAACATATTTCATCAAAACAGAAAACCTAGCAGATCAGATGTCAGCCATTTTGAATGTTTCATGACAAGGGACGTCACCATTTGCAAGTACTGAAAAACCTGTTGGGTTTATTTTCAGCTGGATCTCATGAAGCATTCATCTCAGCGATGAAAGCCTGCTTCCAAGAACACTTTTCACCACTTACAAATGGCCTATTTTCTAAAAAGAATTCAGGACTTCTGCTGGAGAAAACCCACGTTTCTAAGAAGACAATAAGATCTTTCCATCTGTCGGGCACTGCTCTGGAAACTCCTCTCTGGTCCTGCAAACATGGATTGTGTTCTGGAGAAGCAGGACTCTGGGTTGGAAGAAGCATTGGGGGTGGGGGTGGTGGTGAGGTGTCATTTGGCTTCATCCAGCCAGATGAAGAAGGTGCCTGGCTTCTGTCTGACTTCCCTTCGAGTTCCTGGTTAGACCTGGATGATGGTATTTCTCTAGACATGTGCGACCTTCCTCAGCCTTAGAGGGGTACAACATCATCGCTACTGGAGAGGGCTCAGCAATTCCAAATCCTACCAGGAGATGAAAAGATACAGTAGCATTGTGCTTAGATCTTGAGTCATCAAGTATTAACCGCTTAGAGGTTCTAGGAAAACACAAAGAGTAACATTGTGTCCTGTTGCAGCCTTACCTTGGCTGTAAAGGTTGAGGGCTGGGGGCCCTAGGACACCGACAGTAGGAGCTGGTAGTGTGGGTAGAAGGACCAGGAATCAGATAAGGGAGGACTCTTTACATTTGCAAATATTGAACTTGGTGTTGACACTGTGCACCTGGATAACATACAATGAGATAGGCAGTGTGGGGGGTCTAGTGCTATGGAAACTCAGTCCTCAGTCTGGGGCATCCACTGGTCATATTCTTCTAAAGATTCTCTGGCCCACAGCTCCAAAGTCTTCCAAATGCCTCAGAACCAGTTGGTTGGTCTCAATAACACAAAGCCCCGCCCCCCTCTTCCCGGCTCCTTGGTCTAATTTTCCATATTAGTTCCTTTGCTAACTGCTGTCACAAAACACCCTACAAAAACCAGTTAAGGAAGGCAGAGGTTTACTTGAGATCACGGAGGGTACAGTCCACAGTGGTGTGAAAGGCACGGAGGAAGGGGTGGAGGGCAGCTGCTCACACTGCATCTGCAGTCAGGAAGCAGAGAGCAATGAATGCTACTACTGAGCTTGCTGTCTACCTTCGGTCTAACTCCAAGCCATGGGACTTCTACTTTTTGTCTAACTCCGAGCCATGGGACGGTGCCACCCAAAGAAAACTGTTCTCTTGTTCAGTTAAACCTTTCTGGCAACACACCCAAAAGTGTGTTTCCATGGTGATTCTGAATCCCATCCTTTTGTCAATGAAGATCCATTGTCATAACAACTTTCAAAACTACAAGTCAAACCAGCGACTCTGACAGCAGTTTTAAAAACCCACACATTTTAAGCCAGGCAACCCAGTTTTTACTGATTTGATTCCTACGTACCGAGGGATGGCTGTGGAGAAAAACAAGAGTGCTTTCCTTAATTAGACCATGGTGTTTCTGAAAGAGCAGAAAACTTTGTGTGTGCACCAAAAACCGCCTCCAACCACAGCATACGCTTGTCTGAAATCGGAGCCAAGGTGTTTCAGGCAGTGTTTGTTGGCACTGATGGGTGGGAATGTGAACACACATTGTGTGATGGAGAACACAGTTGAAGTGAAGCCGTGTGTGGCAACACAGATGAACACGACCAGAAATACCTTGGATTCGTCCTTCACTCGATTGAATTGATTTTTGGTCACTGAGCACCTAGCAACGTTTTCCTGTCGCCATTTTTTTTTTTTTTTTAATTCACAATTCCCCAATTCAGTTATGTGATCCACAGCTAAGAAGACGCGTCTCAGGGTCAATGGGAAATGACTTTGCTGAGGCTCTCAGAATCCTTGAAATCAAATTCGAAGTCGAGTGCCAGGGCAAACGGGCTCAGTACGAAGAAACAGTATCCGACTGAATGTCGCCAACAGTAGGCCGGCAGAAAAGCTTCGAAACACATCACAGATGTAGCTAGCTGTAGATTCTACCCTGGGAACTTGCCTGGTCCTAGAAAGGATCCTGAGCTGTTCCTGGACTCATCCGCACCTGGCAGTTTAAAGGATAAAACAAAACAAAAAACTAAAAAGTGTCTGTTGTGCGCGCGGTGCCTGTCCACCTAGCACAGTCCTACCTTCCTGAGAGGAGCCAACCAATTGTCCTGGAGGTTTCCCCCTGCAGTAGGTCGGGCTTGCTAATCCGCTGGCCAATAAGAGCGTTCCCACTACCAGCGGCCTTAAGTGGTCATGTGACCTGGGTTGAGCCAATCAGAGCCCTTCAAGCTTCTGATCCAGGAAGCGATGGGAAAAGTTGTTTTCTGCGAGGGACAACATGGTTAATCCAGATATAGGTGTTGGGACTCAGCCAGCCTCCTCTCTCCAACCTTTGAGGGGCCGGAGCTGGAAAACTGCAGTCCGGAGCCCATCTAAAAGGAACAAGCCTACTATGGTGGGGTTTAGAAACCATTTTAAGCACATTATAGCTAATATGTCCCCGATAGAAAGAGAACTAGCTGTTCATTCAGGCCACTCGAAAAGGCCAAGTGGTTGATGTTTTAGAGATACAGATAGACAATTGTGTTTATAATTTTCGCAAGCATGCATGCGCTCTTGGACTTCTTCCCTTCCTGCCCTCCCTCCCCTCTCCCCCCAGCTTGCATGCGCTCACACACACATCCAGGATGTTATTTATGAGCTGAAAGCAGTTTTTCCAGGTGCTGTCCCCACAGTACCAATTTCTTAAACGTAACCCCATCATTCCGGAAGAGTTAATAAAACTTCTCAGGCAATACCTGCCTCTCTTTCTCAGAGCTGTTTTCAAATTGGTTAAGTCCAGCTGAACACTTCTAGAAAGCTCCCAGCTCTGAGGGTGATTGCTTCAAGAGGGTTTCACACAACTTCCTCTGATTTGGGGGGGGGGGGCTTGAGGAGTCTGAGGTGGTAGTCTACAATGTTCTGGGGCCATAGAATACTTCATAAGGACTTCATTCCCCTTGAATGTCTTCTGGACGTTATTCACAGCCTCCAGAGGTCCCCTCTCCCTGCCGCCACACCCTAGCTCTCCACAGTGGTGTGGCCCAGATGGACCTAGAACTGACCCTTTCATCAGGTCCCAGATCCTTTTAGGCTCAGAAAAGTTCTCTGTTGGATGAGGGACACCAGGAATTTCTAGCCACCAACCCAGCCAGCCACCTTCACTGAACCTGCCCAGGACCTTGCGAGTCCAGGGGGTTTAGCCTCTTCCCAAGGTAGTCAGTCCTCTCTCCTCTCCACTCAAATCATGGGCCACAAGGAGTCTCAGAGGGGCTGTAACTCAGAGAGGCACTATCTATGAGAGATGAACCTGTGGGAGCCAGGACAGGTTGCTTCATCTCTCCCACAGAGGCTGTGTTTTTTTTTTTTTTTAAAAAAATATATTTTATATATTTTATATATATATAATATATATATACATATACACATATACACATATACACACGTATTGTCGCTCTCTTCAGACACACCAGAAGAGGGCATTGAATTCCACCACATGAGCCACCATGTGGTTGCTGGGATTTGAACTCAGGACCTCTGGAAGAGCAGTCAGTGCTCTTAATCACTGAACTATCTCTCCAACCCCGCATCCCTGTGTTTAAATGAAGACTCCATGATTCAGAGTGTGGAAAACTTTAGCTGAATGACATGTACCTGGAGAAGAAGAAAGATCCAGAAGAATTGGGTGGCTATGCTGTGTACGTTATCTTCTTATTTGGGGCATGGAGCTATACGGGGCCTTCCACCGTAGCAGTAGGAGATGGGTCCCACCACATCTCAAATCACGCACTTGGTAAATAGACAAGGGGAGGGGGATGAACGCCATTTAATTTTTATTTAAAGGCGTATCGCCTTTAAATAAGACTGTGTGCGTGCCTAAAGACCCCTCTTTGAAATGAGTTCTCTCCTATAATAGGTTAGAATGATCCAGAAGAGGAAAATATTATTTCTGATTTTTTAATTTATTTATGTAAGAAACAGCCAATAAAGCACATTGTGAACTTTTTTTTTCCCTAGCCATCTCAACATTTCAAGGCTTCATAAACGACAGGAAGGTCAGCCAAGCATGGCAAAAGCCATAATGCTGGAATTGTTCCGGCTTTAAAATGCGAGAAGGGAAATATTTCCACATCCTTGGGTTCCAGTGGAGCCGAGAACACTGTTGCCTTTTGTCAGCAGCCTTGGCTTTGTCCAGCTCAGAGCCACCCAGTCACTTCACACCGCCACCAGCATAGATCAGCCGAGCGCTGAAGCCTGTCCTAACCATTGAGCAGGCAGTATGTTAGTAGAGTTCCAGAGAATTCTTTGTGTTGGATAAAGATGCTACGCTTCCTCAGTATCTGCAATGAGATCAGGAGCAAGCATTAGGCTCGGAGTCACTTTCCAGGGCAGCTAGGACACGGGCCAGGTGTGATCCGGTCCCCTCCCCTCAAACCCACCTACAGTCACATACATTCTAATGCAAACACACTCAAGGGCTCTGGGCTCATGACACACTCATGTCTGGAGGAAGGCCTAATCAAGGACTGCTGAAGGTCTCATTGCAGTCGGAGGACGTTCATAGTCAGGTTACTGGAGCCTACTGTGATGGCCCCCACTGGCCTTCTTCTTTCTGCATCTTTCATGAAAGGTTGATCATGACGATGGAGACAGGAAGGGGGGAAGACATACCTAAGTGTCATTATCTGGTCTGTCTGTTGGGGACACGCCCAAACCCATGTTCAGTGTTTATGTTCCTGCGGCCTCATCCCTCTGTCACCCTGCAAGTCAGTTGGCAGGCAGGAAATGAGCGATGGCCCAATGTTTGCTGAACTCCTGCCCAATACTGGGCATTGTCTCGAGTTCCAGGATGAACAGATATGGCTTTGTCTCTCAAGGACCTTATTGTCCAGGGCAGAAGAAAGACAAACAAATAAAAACATTAAAACAATGTCACAATCAAAGCACAAACGGTGAGCGCCAGGAGCAAGAGAAGAAAGCCATTTGTTCACTGTGGCATCTTGGTGCATGGCGAACGTGACCAGGGCACTTGCGAATAGTTGTCAGTTCAGTTGTGATTTCAGAAGACCTGCTTGAAACTCATGTCTGGGTGCTATGTGACTCCTAACGTGTCAAAGTGAAATTTACACAACCAACCGTACGAAAGGAGCTCGAAGACCGTGGAGCAACAGGTGAGGCTCTGGGGCTCTTACTCTGCCTAGGTGAGGAGAGTCACTTGTAGGTGCTTGGTCACGAGTGACCCATGCTATAGGGGCAACATTAAAAACCATCACAACAACGTTGAAGAACAAAACAGAACAACTAGAGATTCCAGAGCAGAGAGCAAGACTTTGTTTACATCTTTTACCTCAATGGAAAAGTACTCACTACCCAATTGAAATAAAGAGGGAAATAAGATAAAGAAAACACCCCTCCCCTCCCCAACCTACCCCCACCCACCACCCTCCGCAGTGGGCAAAGAGGCACCCTGTCTTTGGTGGTGTTCTTATATTAGTCAGGGACAATGCAGATGGCAGTCCTTTGGCCATCCTAGTTTGATGCCTGGATTGGTGGCCAAAGCTGTCTTATATACCCAGGACTTACAAAAATCAAATCAAATCAAATCAAATCGAATCTCTGATTCCTGACCGTGAATATAATATGGCCGGGTACCTCAAGCCTCTGCCCTCATGACTTCTCCCACCATGATGGACTACGCCTTCAAACTCAGAGCCCCAAACAAACTCTCCCTTATTTTCATTCACCTTCCTGACCCCACAGCGGCAAGGGCAAGACGTTGCAATTAATGCGGAAGATGTGGCAGTTACAGATACTAAGACTACTAAAAGGAAACACTTTGGACACTTTGTATCTGGACACCAAGAAAGATGTTTTGCTAACTGGCCAGACCCCACTCCTGGTACCAATTTTCTGTGTGAGTTTTATCACTGTTATGACCCAAACATCTGACAGAAGCAACTCAATGCGGACAATTTTTATTTTGGCTCACAATGTCAGAGGCTTCAGCCCACAGTCCTTGCTTCTGTTGTTCATAGCAAATGGCGAGGCAGAATGTCACAGTGGACCGAGTGTGGAGGAGGGGGCTTCTCGAACATGTGGAGCAGAAAGAGTAAGGACAGGTAACTCATTCCAGTCCCACCTTCTAAGGTTTACAAACTGTTCTAAAATAGCGCCACCTCCTGGAAGTCAAAACAATCAATACCTAAGACTGTGAGGGACATTCATAGCCAAATGTGCTGGTGCAGCCTTAAAAGTTTAATAGCAATTAGCATTGGGAATTTAAATATTACTGCCCCAATGATTGATAGATGATGCAGAGAGAAAGTACTAGGAATCCTTTTGTACTTGAGGGCAAAGTATTAGCCGCTGCAGACCAAACAGCCCACTCTAGTTCCGAAAGCTCCTTGACTCCTAGAGGGTTGGGGGACAATTGTCAAACCACGGTTGAATTAGAAATGCAAGAATTTGACACATTCCCCCCCCCCAAAAAAAAATCAGTACAATGATTCTGTGTAGTGTAATTGGTAACACAAATTTACAATATAAGTGTCTATTATTTATAAATTACACACATCCTATTTAGCAATAAGTAGAGGGGGAGCCCTGCGCTGGAGAGATGGCTCAGACATCAAGGGCATTTGTGGTTATTCCAGAGGACCCGAGTTTGGATCCCAGCACCCATGAGGAGTAGCTCTCAATTGCCTGTAACTCTTGCTCCAGGGGATCCGGTATCCCTTTCGCCTGTACAGACGCAGTATTCATGTGGCAGACATATATGCACACAAGAAATAAAAAAATGAATCCTCCTTGTGAGAGAGGAGGAGCAGAACAGTACACACAGACACACAGACAGACAGACAGACAGACAGACATAGACACATGCACGCATACAAGCATGCATGCACCGACATGGTGTGTCTGTAGGGAGCTAGTTGCTGAAGTTTTCATATCTTGACTATGGCCTTCCCAGCCATCCCCTGCCCAGCCTTATCGTCTCAGCCATTCCGTCGTCCCAGCACCCCGTGCAATATGGAATTCCGAGTAGCAGTGGTTGGAACTGGAGTGGGCCTGTTGCAGAGTCAAAGCTGTGGAGAAATACCAGGAGACAGTTCCACAGCCTCCAGGGAGTACAGCGCTCTATCCCCTTGACTGTGGCCCAGTGAACCCCATGGACTAGTCACCTTGGGAAGCTGAAGACCCTTGTGTGTTACTTCCAACCTCTCCCCTGAACGTCTAGTCCTCGACTGAGGCATCTTGGCTCCCTCTGCAGTCCATGCGACTCAGGACTCCCGGTTAACCTGAAGGCCTGAGCCAGTCCTGCTACACTGACCCATTGAGGCTCTGGGAATAGGGACAGCAGAGCAACTTCAACAGATAGTTGTGGAAATGAAAGGGGACCATAAGGGGAAGGGCTGTTACAGGATTGATGACGAGCCACAGAAGGCACAGGGCCCAAGGAGCCGAGTCCTCAAAGCCAGAGTCTGGGAGGCTAAGGGCCACTCTCCAATGTCACATCATCAGATGAGTGTTCCCAGAACCCACCACTGTGTATTGTTCACAGAGGCAAGCAGCTTGCTTGATGCCTTCTCTAGCCCATGGCCCTGGGCCAGTGAGGCTAGTGCCTTTGCATTGGCCTTTGTCCTCTAGCGATGAGCTAAAAGCCATCTTAGGGTGTGGCTGCTTCGCAGAGTGGTCCTGTGGCGACCCCCCCCCCCCCCCGTCCTTTGCCGTGATGGCGGATGAGCACCACCACACTCATCGCCTCTCACGTCTGCCTTGTGCCTTACGGGCATCTGTACCTGAGAGTGGGTGTGGTTGGCACGGAAGTTATGAATGCCACCAGCACCTACAGGCTGGACGCAGGTTAGGGCAGCGTATCTTCACAACAGCTATGGAAAGCAGGGAAGCTAAAAAGCCAGAGAGTGCCACCCACACACCCACACACTCCATCTGGGCGGACTTCGCCTTCCCTTTCTAGCTCCTGCCCAGGCAACGATCCACAGTCCTCTCTGGGTCAAAGGTATGAACCTCAATGTCCTGAAAAGAAATTCCAAGATTAAGCCTGTGGCTGGCAGGACAGGCTGGGGGAAAGTTGGTGGTGGGGAGATATCGCCACAGGTGCTCTCAGGGTCTCCTTGTGTCCTGCTTCCAGGCAGATGGGGTTGGTGGGAAGCTCAGTGTGGGGGTGAAAGGCTGGGGGGGGGGCTGCCTCAGAATGAAAAACAGGTCAGGAAATTTCCCTAGCAGGAGCTTAGGGCCCCCCAAAAGAGGGAAGGTCTGCCTGGAGTTACTATCAGGACAGGGGATAGCTGTTATATTTGGGGACAACTATAACAAAGTTTCAGGACAGGATTTGCATGCTCTCATGGAATTCGGGCGGTTTCCTGTCTCCCAGAATTACTGCAAGGGCCCACCACTCACAACCCCTGCAGTCTTGCCAAGGGCGTAGTGGTTACAAAGGGGAAAGAGATCCCTTCTGTGTCCTGTGTGCCTCGGCCATCAGGGGTCCTCACAGGTGGCTCGTGAAAGAAACTTTTAAGTCACTGTTGCCCAGAATGCAGGGACAACAGGTGTGCAGCTCAGGGACCCTCAGGGACCCACAATGTCTGAGCCAGAGTGGGTGGAGGAAGGTCTGACCGGTAGAGTGGCTATTGGCAGGACCTAGCCAGACCCCCCAGATATGCCCATCCCTGCTAGCAAACCCTGGATAAGTTCTGAGTCTGGAATGAAGACCTCCCAGGCTACCTCCATCCCCCAAACTACCTGTACCAAATTCCCTGGGGACAAGGATATGTTCCTTGTTCTTTATCCCAGCTCCCCCCCCCCCACCGCCCCACCCCACCGGCCCTCCATAATGGCTGACTTTGCAGTCTGGAAAAACAACCAGAGAGATTGTAGGAGGTACAGAGACAGTATTTTGGGAGGGTGGTGCCTTTCCACAGGAACTCATGTCCCACAGAGAATTGTGGGCCCCGTCAAGCTTCAACTGACCTTTGCTGACAAATGTCCTTATCTGAGGCTGTGGTGGCCTCTTTGCGGGCTTAAAGTCTTGGCCTTTTTCTGAATTGGTTACTGTCAAGTGATCTTGCAGAAAACTGCTTGGTGGA
Organism: Montemys delectorum; assembly: GCA_019843815.1. NCBI lineage: Eukaryota > Metazoa > Chordata > Mammalia > Rodentia > Muridae > Montemys > Montemys delectorum. Next base: position 12,410 of record JADRCD010237709.1, on the reverse strand, counting down.
CTCTTTGTTAGGGGCCGACACAAGGGAATCCATCTTGGGTTTTTTTTTTTTTTTTTTTTTTTTTTGGTTTTTCGAGACAGGGTTTTTCTGTACAGCCCTGACTGTCCTGGAACTCACTTTGTAGACCAGGCTGGCCTCGAACATAGAAATCTGCCTGCCTCTGCCTCCCAAGTGTTGGGATCAAAGGCGTGCGCCACCACAGCCCCGGGCCCATCTTGATTTTTACACCTTGACCTTCCTGGCTTAACCTCCCCCTCAGCTCTAAGGCTCTGCCCACAGCGCCCTCTAGTGGTGAGCCCCTAGGATCCAGACAGCAACCTCTAGCCCTTGTCCTTAGGATCCTTATAATCCGTTCCCTGCGGCAGCTTTGGGTCTTAGAGCAAGCGGAGAGAGATAACTGTCTTACATTCTCACAGTACTTTCAGGACATGGGTCCGTGCTCAGGCTAACTTTGGTTTGTCAAACCTTCCTCCCTACCCCAGCTATACTATAATTCCTCCCTCTCCTCTCTCTCTCCCCCCCTCCCTCGTGCTCCTACACATACCAATATGCTGAAGCTGTGAAGGACTGGGGTTAAGCAGATGTGTCATGTAGCCAGAGTTGCTCAGAGCAGCCTTGCATCACAACATATCCCTTTCCCACTCCACAGCTAAGCAAGCCTGGTGGCCATTTGGCATCACAGCCAGAGTCCAGCGCAGCATCCCATCCCTGAAGACTGGGAGGGGCTCCTCCCATGGGCTGCCCCAGGAAAAGCTGTACCCTTAGTCTCTACGGTCCTTCACGGCTGCCTCGCAGAAATGGAGAGGAGTCATCCCCTGGGACTTTCCTGGGTGGTTTCTCTCATGCCCAGCCTCCACTCTGGTCCCCAGGATTCAC
>JADRCD010237709.1:0-11134 GCA_019843815.1 Montemys delectorum | reverse complement strand
TGCATCACAACATATCCCTTTCCCACTCCACAGCTAAGCAAGCCTGGTGGCTATTTGGCATCACAGCCAGAGTCCAGTGCAGCATCCCATCCCTGAAGACTGGGAGGGGCTCCTCCCATGGACTGCCCCAGGAAAAGCTGTACCCTTAGTCTCTACGGTCCTTCACGGCTGCCTCGAAGAAATGGAGAGGAGTCATCCCCTGGGACTTTCCTAGGTGGTTTCTCTCATGCCCAGCCTCCACTCTGGTCCCCAGGATTCACCAGTAGGTTATAACCACTGGAGCATCTCATTGCTGGGGACACCAGCAGTCTGGTCCCTGCTCAGCTGGGCTCCTGTGGACACTGCTCTCTCAGTGCATAGCCATCCAACTTTCTGGGACCAATTGATTGAAATTTTAAAAGTCCCACAGGAAAAAAGTTGTGCTTGCTTGCTTCCCATAAAACACCATTTCTGGGGTAGCAGATGGAGGGTCCCTTATCCACGGGGCTGGAAACCGAAAGTGGTTTGGGGATGTTTATATATTTGTAATACGGTATCTCCCAGTCAAGACCCACGTTTAAAGGTAAAGTTTATGTATGTGTCATGAACTCACCCATACACCCCAAGAGGAAGTTAAACTTTTTTTTTTTATGTACCTATACTTCACAGCAGTCCATTTACCGAATGAGGTGAGGTGTGAAACTTTCTATATGGAGTGTCTCTTACACTTACACTTACACACACACACACACACACACACACACACACATTTTTGATAGGAGAGAAACATGAATCTCCTATGTTTGGATAATAGATGCTTGGGCTCTACCAACTCCAGTCCATAGGACCACAGAGATGAAATGAAGGCACAGCTGTTGGCCATGTCCTGGATTTTTTTCTCCCGGGAAGCTCAAGGTCTCTTACTACTGCTCTCTCTGGGAACATCTGTGTATGGCAGCTTCTCTGCCTTGCTTGAGTTTGTTGCCAGAATCTCCCATCCACCCCAAGGCTGAGAAGGCCCCGACTCAGCTTCTCACCTGGAGAGGGATATGGCTTGCAACCCAGCCTGTTTTTCTGACCGTCGCTTCATACCTGTTCTGCTGGCGCCGAAGTGGACAAGGATTCAGGGCACAGCTGACTAGTGCCTGTTGCAGATGCTGTGTAACTGTACTGTGAAGATGCCGATTCTGAACTTGTGTGTGTGTGTCTGTGTGTGTGTGTGTGTGTGTGTGTGTGTGTGTGCTGGACTGATTTCCCACCAAATGTACTGGGTAGGAATTTATCTCTTTCCCTCTTAACTGTCCTGGTTTTTTGTTTGTTTGTTTGTTTGTGCCTGTTTCTGTCTCTCACATTGCAAGATCCAAGGAGAAGATCTGGATTCATTGGATTCTAAAATCATTGGGATCAACCTTGACACAAACCTGAAAACATAGACCTCCCCTAAGCAGGGTATGGGCAGACTTAGAGAAAGAAGCCTTGATGGCCCCACTCTCAGACTCCTGCCTGGTCCAGGCTCGCTAAAAGCCCCACTTGGAGTCCAGCCTGGGCATCAATGGCTACCAGTTTACTGTCACTGCTAGGGATTCAGAGCTTGTGAAATGGGAACCAGTGCCTCCCTAGAGGAGGACCAGGGAGTCCAGTCCTGAAGACTAAAGGTTTCAGTCTGATCCAGTCACCACATCTCCATCTTCCAGGTAGCATGCAGACCTCCCTCCTGTCCACCTGAGGCCTCAGCCTAGTGCGGAGTTACCATGGTTACCAACATGCTTGCTTTAGCTGGTGTGATGGCGATTTCTGCTACTCTAAAAGGGATATTTATAAATGCGTTTAGAGAAGTGTAAGGTGTAGGGCAGAGTATGATCAAAGGAGGTCTTCTGCCACATACCCTGTCCCCTCTCGCAGCTACTTACAGTCTGTACAGCTGAGCGTCCCCGAGCTAGGATTTCCTGACCCTTTGTTCAGCTCTGTCTAGTCTGGGTTGGAACAAGGTTCTCACCCTGAGGGGAAACCAGAGCTGGAGACACGGAGGGGCTGGACCTCCACAGCAAGGTCCTGTCTTCCTGGGAAGTGAGCATGCACGGCCATATCCCTGAGCACTGGGACCGAGAGCCTTTGCTCCCTGCAGGTCCTGACCACATGTTCTTGATGTAGTAAAGATGACAGAGAAACAAGGAGCACTCCGACCTTACATGCTTCAGACTGATTCTCAGGGGTCCTGGGATATGAGATGTAAACCATTCTGGCCAAAGAAGAGCTATGTTAGGGAGAGGCACATTGTCAAATACATTGTTTGAAATACTGGATCTCAGGAATTCCCTCCCCCCCCAAGAGTCTCATGTCCTAGGAAGAGATTTCACACAGTTCTTACGGTTTGCAGGAGAGATTAGAGCTCAGACAATGGGGAGGGGGGGTCCATGGTGAGTAGGAGAACACCTTGAACAAGATTGTGTAAGTGAGAATTTTGGTTTCTTAAAAACAAGCAAGCAAGCAAGCAAGCGAGCAAGCAAGCAAACAAACCAAACCTACAGAAATAGGAATGTACATTTGTTTTAATCCCAGGTGTGTGGACCTGGGGCTGCTTCAGATTGTCCACAGCAGGTGACTATGATTTGCCTCATGCTCTAGGAGAGGCAAGATTTTGCCAGCTGCAGACCGTTTCTGGGATTGTGTGACGATTGGAATTCTGGGGACTTTTCAGAGGGTGCGTACATGCTAGGGCTCTCCAAGCAGCATGGTGGGTTGTGGGTGGCAGTTTGTGAAGTAGTTGTGCACAGTGAAGAATCAAGAAGAAAATCGATATCCGCAAAGATCAAACTTGCCCCCAAGTACCTTGAAGCCCTTACCCAGCAGGAAGTAGTCTAAGGATAATGTCTCCCCTCTTCCTACCCCTGATTTTTTTTTTCAGGGATCTCTTCTCTTTCCCCTCTGTTCTTTTATCTCTTATCTAATGTTAGGGGAGGTTGAAAGGGTGGAAGAAAGAAGAAGCCACAAAGTAGCAAAAGACAAAGCTACAAGACTGCTTAGCTTTGCTTTATTTAAGCCTGATCCTCATATGAATACCCTACAAGAAAAGACTCAGGGGGGATCACTGGATGCCTTTGTTCTTGCCAACATGGCCGCGCTGAGTGACCCTCAGCTCTCAGCTTTGCACTGTAGTCTGCCTCTTTCATTGGCATACTGAGGACAAATGGCTGAGCCTAATTTACTGTGGCTGTCTGAGCCCAGGCTTTGACCCTTGTCACACCAGCATGTGATGAGCACTTGTGCACCTGGGCCTGGGGGATGCTACTGCTGTGGGATAGTGAACACACCTGGTCCTACATGTCTGAGGCTCCGGGTCAGGCTGTATATATTTTTAATCTTTGAGGACTGGGCTCTGAGAAGCCAAGGAGAGACATCCAAGTATCATTAACCAGGTGACCGATTGCCAGTAATAACCCCAGATGCCAAGGAGTGGGCTTCACTGGGGGGATCCATGTCACTCCCTCCCCCAGTACTATCACATACAGGAACCAGGTTTGCTGCTACTCAGGGAAAGCCAGGGCCAGTGTCTTCCTCTCTGCCCAGTGCCACAGTCAGTCAAGGTTCCTTCAGAGCAAAGGGTAGCTTAAATGTGCATCATGTGTAACATGCCACTGTCCAACACATGGTAAAAGGTCAATAGACGTCAGCACGAAAAATCCTGCCTGTAAGGACTGAGGGATGGCTCGGTCAGTAAAGAGCCTGCCACACAACCTTGAGGACCTGAGTCTGATCCCCAGTACCTATGTAAAAAGCGGTTCCCAGAGGGCAGGGGAGTGGCTGGAAACCACTGGGCTTGGAGTTGGGTACCAGGGCAGGAGCTGCCAAGCTGGCAAAGCACACACAGAGATTTTCCCTACAGGAGTCAGGGCCCTCTTGTGGGAGGAGTTTGGAGAGAATTCAGAGAGGAGCTGGGTGAGAAGAGACGTAGACTGTGTCTAGGAGATGCCAGGTAATGAGAAGGAAAGGTGGGCTGATCAGCTGGAGCCAGGGCAGGGCCTGGGAGTCTGCAGTTCTGTGGGATATGCAGGCCCGGGACAGGACAGATCAATGCAGGCTTGCTGGAAGCACAGCTGAGTTCCCCGGAAGCCCAACTGTAATTCGGAAAGGAAGCCAGCCCTGGCTCAGGCTGTAGCCATAGAGAACTTGAAAAACATCTGCGGAGGAGTCCGGGGACCCCAAGCCACACAGCGGACTCTCGGTTTAAAGTGGTTGTGACGTCTGTGGTAGCCAGGTATAGCAAGGCTCCCCACTCACACCGTACCTGGGACTCCTGCCTACTCGTTGGTTCTGGCGTACACTGGCCTCTTCCTTGTGGCTTAGTCATGCTGAGTCAAAAGTCAAAAGCAGGAAGAGCAAAGTAAGCATGTCAACCCAACTGGGATGTGTGCCAGGCGGCCATAGGCTCAGGGACTTGTCCTCGTGCAGAAGGCCCTCGAGTCCCATCCCTGAACCCCGCATTCACAAAGCCAACCAACAAAACCAACACACATCAACAGACTCATTAGCTGTCCTCCGTCCTTCTGAACCCAAGTAGGGCAGCGGGGTAGGGGTGGGGGTGGAGGGGGTGCGCTTCACAAAATAAACAAAATAAATTAAATTTATAAACTTGGTTTTAAAAAGGTCTGAAGGGAATTTAATTAGCAGGATCGTTGATGAGGTTTTCCTGGCTGGAGTTTGGTCAAACATGCAACAAGGGGCCCCCTTGGAACATGATTTGAAAATTCCCAGATGTATGCTAGCTAAATAAATAAATAAATAAATAAGATCCCTAAATTGAATGTACATCACAAAAATGCAGACTTCTGAAAATTAATCTTGGCAAAGTCTATATTTTCTTGTGAGAGGAAGTTGGTTATTTCATATGTGCATGTGTGTGAGTGTGTGTGTGTGTACATACACATGCATTTGTGCTCAGTAGCTTCCTGGGAGAAAAAAAAATATTGCTTAATGGGGCAGCAGTCAACACCAGGCTGGTGGCCAGAACAAGGAAACCAGAGAACCAAAGGCCAGGTAGAGCTGAGATGGCGACTTTGATTTTGTGACCCCCCCCCCTTCCCAGGCTCCATCTCCTATACTCTTCCCCAGCAAGAGTTGATTTAGCAGGCTGGAGAGATGGCTCAGCGGTTAAGAGCACTGACTGCTCTTCTAGAGGTCCTGAGTTCAATTCCCAGCAACCACATGGTGGCTCATAACCATCTGTCATGGAATCTGATGCTCTGTTCTGGTGTGTCTGAAGATAGTGACAGTATATTTCCAGACAGGAACTGAAATCAGACAGCCCAGAGTACACCGGTCCTGCTACTCTGAGGAAGACCCATGTGGGTTGGCTTAATGGACACACATCTGTGACCATTTGTGACAGTGGGTAGGGATAGGGCAGGTCCAATATACCTGCCCAGGGGAGAGCCATACTGCTCTGATGAAACCAAATTAGTAATGGCGCCCACTCTGGAGAAAGAGAACCATGAGCCATTCCCTGGGTCTGACTTCTATAATAGCAGCTCAGCTTCTTAGGGAACTCTGATGTCATTGGAGATAAGATTTATTGCCAAGAAATCCCATGGGCTGCTGGGGGCCGAGATCAATAGCAAGTATCTAGATCGTTCAATAGACAGAAAGAAACAAGACACTAAAAAAAAGAGGGCTTCCAGGGGGAAGCCAGCAACTTCTGTGAGATGAACTTGTGTATAGGTACTACTCCAAAGTCAAGTGGCCTCTCCCTCCCCTGAAGCAGCCCCAGAACTCAGCATGAGGGAGCCAGAGGCCGCTCCAGCTGCTCCGGTGACATCCTCAGCCAGGGCTCCTGTAACTTTAGTTTTTTAAAAAGCCTACTTTTAATGATGGTTCTTAAATGCTTTAACCTCTCCCTTCTAGCCCACCACACTCCAGAGGTAGTGGAAAAGAAAGGATACAGGGCAAGTGGACCTGTTTAGAAAGGTTCTTTGGAGCAACTCCCATCTGCTTCGTCAGGAAATCAGCAGTTCAGGTCACAGGTCAGCAGCAGGAGCCACAGCTCGATCCACTCGTAGACACTTCACAAATACGCCAGCAGTCCAGTTCAGTAGAGTCGGGACAGCAAACGTGAATCAGCAGCGGCGGCTCTAAACTAGCAGAGACAACCAGGCCTCAGGCTCAGACCAAGGTCAGCAGGAGTGGACCACAGCCAACAGGAACAGCCAGGAAACGGTCTCGGCTGAGCCTCTCCCAGCAAAGTGAAGATCAGAGAAGACATGAGACCGATAAGCACTGTCCAGCTAGCTGTAGCAGCCAGTCAAGCTCAGCCTCCATCACAATCTGTTGGGTCCTTTTGAGGCTCCCTTCAAACATCATGTGTCACAGTGAGTGTCACTCAGCAAGAAAATAGAAGCAGCAAGAAACTGCCGCACGCCACCAGAAGTTTTTTTTCTGGTGCGTTTTTCTCTGGAGTCCCGACAAATGGAGCTCAACTACACAACGTAAGGCAGACCAACACATGTGCGTTTTGTTAGCTAAGTATCCTTCATCATGTGGTCTTTCTCGTGCTTGTTTTAGCAGAACAGCCTCTCCCCTCTGTCTGCTTCAGCGAAACATTCCTTCCAGAGTCAGCCTGAGCCTTTCACACCTGTGTGCACTTTAACAAAATGTTCCTTCACGCGTTTGCCCCAGCAAAACACCATCCAACGCAACTGACTTTCCAAAGAACCCATAAGTTTCCACTTGCAGCTCCCGCCCTGGCTCCTGCCCTGGCTGCCCACATGCCTGCCCAAGGTTCCTGGAGGTGGGAGCTCCGGCAGGCGTAGGCTCTAACAGCCCATCCTGAGACATCCCAGGTTTGCTGGGTAGGGGAGTCCACTGACCTGTCTCAGGCCCGGAGATTCATGCCAGCTATACCTAACTCCTTCCTCCCCTTTAGGCTGTGTAAGCCTACTGTGCTCGCCCCTGTACGTGGGGCCTTACCAGTCCAGCCACTGCATGGAGCAGCCATGACTTCACTTTGCAGATTGGGCGCATGGCCAGGGTTGGATTGGAGGTCCCGGATGCACCTGACAGAAAGATGAAGGAATCCTGCAATCTTGCCCAACCACCTTTTCATCCTAAATGGGGGTAGGGAGGGGTGGAGAAGAAAGGGACTGTTTTCCCTAAAAAGTCTGAGTAAAGTGGATGTTGCTGTGAAGTGGATGTTGCTGTGCGCCCTCTTTCCACACGTGCCAACCCCACACTTCCTGTAAGTGAGTGTGCTGAAGAGAACTACACGGGCCTATTCTCAAAGCCTAACGTCACCGCTAAGGCTCTCTGCCAGCAGGCACAGACCTGCAGAAAACCTTCAGATGCGGCTTTGCTTACACAGGAGACTCAAATCCGGCAAACAAGAGAGGCTGCAAACACACAAGGGTTTGCGCTACCCTGGACGCAGGCTTGGCTCAGCACGCCATCTAGTGGTCATTCTGGAGAGCTGCAGGTTGGGTCAGGCAGTGGGTCAAAGCTCATCTTTCCCATCAGACTCCACTTTCATCAGAACTTCACCTCCTTCGGACCCTCCTCCATCAGACTTTCACTCCCACCAAGTCTTCCTCTATCAGACCTTCTACCTCCCACAGACCTCTTTTAATAGCCCCTCCACCTCCATCAGACTTCTCCAACAGCCCTTCCCCCACCACACCCTCTAGCACAAACAGACCCTCCTCCATCAGACCTTGACCGGAATCAGATCTCTATCGTGTATCATTTCACACCCCGAGAGACTCTGTGTCAGGAAGATCAGGGCCAAGGTGAGGCCTCCCAGGGATCTAGGCAGAACCATAGCAGGTAAAGGATGACCACTCTCGAGGGGTCCCACAAGCACGTGGACTTCTCAGGTATATTCAGAAACCCACAAGGCTTTCCTCCCCTGTCTCTCAGGAGGGAGATGGAGAGGTAGACTTTACAATGGACGATTTGGTTGGTTCCATTTGACAGTGGATGGGTTTGGTTCCAATTCTGGTTCCTTGACATACTCTTACACAACTTGCCTAATTGATCCATCCATATCCTGAGCTGTAGAGTGAGAGTCTCATCTCCGGGGGCCCTGATGAGTGCTAAGTGAGGAAAAGTCTGCCCTCCCTCTCCACCAATAGGAGACATGACTGCTCTTCTATGGACCGGAGTCTCCGGAACCCTAAAGTTTGTCCTCATTGCTGGCACGGCCTGTCAATGAGACTGTGTGACTGAAGAAAAATGTGAAAGAGCTGCCTGATCCTGGGCTCAGTACCTGGGTTTTCTGAAATTCTATTTTCCTCAGTAATAGTCAGTGGAAGGATGCCAAGCTGATGCCAGAAGTGATGGAGGATACTGGGCGGGGGTGGGGGTGGGGAGCCCGACCTCGGCATCTCCCAGTAGTGTCTGGCACAGAACCGGCGCCCAAGAATGGCCTGCCACATGAACTGAGCCACACAGGGAAGCAACATGGCAAACCATTTCAGTGCCGGGAAAAATTTATTGCTCAAAATCAGCTAGCCACGCAGACTCCTGGTTTGTCATTCCTACCCCCAAGAATATGCAACAAATTGAAAGACTGGTTTCCCCAAATGATCTGTGTAAGTGACAGTCACACTCAACATAAGTAAGCATATTAATTAAAAGCTACCAACCCTGTTATGAGCCTATATTCACTAGGGAGAATGCTATTACCTCGGGTGTTAACTGTGTAACCAATTGGGGGTCTTTCAAATCAACAAAGTAGGGGACCCGTTAGCATGGTATGTACCTCCCTCTCCCCTTCCCTGCTTCCTTGTGGTGGAGAGGGGGAAAAAAAAAATCACACCTTCCTCTTCATGGAATTACATGAAAAAATGTCCATGGATGTGCTGGGAAACGCGCAGGAGTGATACATACACATCATACGACTGTGACTCGTTAGAAAGCTTCCCCTATTCACCTAGGTTGTCTTGAGTCACCGCCACACAAGTGAAAGCCGCATGCTGAGGAGGAGAAATGAGTTAGTGTGTTTGTGTATGGAAAACGACACTCGGAGAGTTTTATCGGATGGATCCGTTCGTGAACAAGCATCACGGGCACAGGAAAATGTCTGCGAGGATGTCGTTGTCAGAGAACAGGGGTCACAGAAGCAGCTTGGATGTCAAAGCTTGGAAGGCTGTGGTAATCGGGGCCATGTTTGTGCTGGGTTGGAGGAGGAAGGCCACTCCAGGGCTCTGCCCACATCTTCAGCGGGCCCGTCACCAGCCTGGTGGGTGGTACCCTGGGTCTTCAGGCTCTTGGGGGCAGACGGCGGTTTGCTGTCATCGTGGGGTCTCATCCCCAACTGCCGACACAGCACTGTCCAGGGTTGGACTCCCGTCAACGTTCGATGAATTAGCCACTGGACCTCGTTCACAGGGCGCTCTGTGTGGGGAAGACGGTCACAGGATCAGTCCACAGGAGGGAAAGGAGTTCACGGAGGGGTCCCTCCAAGTCCTCAGGCTTGGCAGCCATAGATCCACCAGCCAGAAATCAAAGCATTTTTTTTTTTTTTAATGGAGGCTGGAGAGTTGGCTCAGTGGTGAAGAGCACGTGCTTTTCTTGCAAACGACCTGGGTTCAATTCCCAGCACCCACATGTAAGGCTCGCCACTTCCCCAGGCACCAGGCATGTGTGTGGATGGAGTACTTGTATGAATAAAATAAATCTTAAAAGTGTCCCTGAATCTGGGGGAGATGGCTCAGTGGGTAAAGCTACTTATCACCAAGCCTGATGATCAATCCCTGGATCCCACATAGTGGAAGGAGAACAACCAATTCCTGTGTATGGTCTTCTGATCCCTGCTTCCCCCGACACACACACACAGACACACACACAAACACCGTTCAAATAAGTTAATAAAAGAGAATCTTAAGTTGTTTGCCCCAAACACGGACAAGAGTTTTCTGGCCGTTATTACTCAAGCAACGCCGCGTGCTGGTTATATAGCATTGGCGCTGGGTGAGCTCTCTTAATTCAGCAAGAGGTGGTTTGAAGCATCTAGGGGGATGTGCATGGTCTCTATGCAGACCCTGCCCTCTGTGGAAGCAAACTAGACTCCCCGAAGAACCAGTGTGACTGACAACTTCACAACCGAAGACTTTCAATTTAACTCATCAATGCTGGCCAGAGCATTGTGGTGACACAGTGGACCCAGCTGGACTCCTGGGACATGAAGGACTGTCCCAGAGGCCATAGGAGATGAGGCTGGGAACCATCCTTGGGTACCAGGGTCACTGGACCACCTCTGGCTTCCTGGGACCATGGGGTAAATGGCAGACCTCTTTGCTGACTTGCAAATGGGTCCCTGCTCCCTCTCCGACCGCTCTCAGGCGCTTAGGGGAAGGAGAGGTTTGCTGGTTACAGATCTCCCCCCTTACCAACCTGACTCTGCCATCTCTAGGGGTGATGGAGGCAGGACGTGGCATCAGACATGCTCGCTCTTACCCATCTCCGGGTCAGCTGGGTCTCCTACTGAGAGAACACCTGGTAGCTGAAGTCGTCAGTCTGGATTCGAAGATTGTATTTCTGCCTCACTCTCTGGTAACGCAAGATCAGCAGGGTTGTGGCCCCTGCCACCACCAGAAGCGCAGCTGCCGCAAGGAGAATGATGTAACCGGTCCCCAGGACTGGCTTTGTACAGGCCTGTGCACCTGTGGGTGAGATGAGAGGTTCCGGGGTGAGGGGGATCATGCGTCTTGGGGCTGGCACCTGACCCAGAAACTGTGACGTTGGTGAGAACCAAAAGATGCGCTTAGATTGCAGGCAGGGGTAGGATCTGAGGCGCTCAGTCACTGTTTCTGAGCAGCTTGCTTGGGATTTGGTTTGAGGCCCTCAAGACAAAGGCCTGTGTGTACCTGTGGCTCAGCAAGGGAGGCCAGCCCGCCCCCCCCCCCCAGCCAGCTCCTCATGGGGAGACACAGGGGAGTGGGGTAGGGAGTTGGAGGTTACCACCCACATCAGAGACCAGGGCCTGCCCCAGCCAAAGTAACAGGCAAAGTCCGGGAGAGTGTAGACCCGAGAGAATGGAAGAGAAAAAAATAAATTTTTTTTCTTTTCTTTTTTTGAGACAGGGTTTCTCTGTGTAGCCTTGGCTGTCCTGGAACTCACTCTGTAGACCAGGCTGGCCTCGAACTCAGAAATCTGCCTGCCTCTACCT
>JADRCD010237708.1:18209-32273 GCA_019843815.1 Montemys delectorum | reverse complement strand
GAAGAGAAGAGAAGAGAAGAGAAGAGAAGAGAAGAGAAGAGAAGAGAAGAGAGAAAAGAAAAAGAATACTTGCCTCAAACACAGTAAAAGGTGGGAAATCAATGTTGTCCTCTGGCATTCACAGGTAGATTATGGCCCATGTGTAAGCACTTGTGCACATAAGACCACACGCTCAGTCTACCTGAATGCAGAATGGTGATTCACCAAAATGGAAAGGGGAGGTGGACCCTCAGTTCAATATGTAGTGGTGGAAATGCTACATTGAGCATATTTAATATTGAATAATCAATACATGTAAGCATGAAATTAAAATTAATTTAAGAAATAAAATAAGTTCCTGGTACACCTCTACCAAGCTCACCTTCTCCAGCTACACTCCTCTTTTCTCCTTTTCTCCAACCTCCAAATTGTAGTTTCTCCCTCCGACCCCATCCCACTCCCCACCCCATCCCCACAGAGGGGAATGGAAAACTCCTGCTGCCACTACAGACATGCTGAACTCTGAACTCTCTGCTTGCTTAGGGATTGTGACCCTTTTTAACTCATCTGTTTACTAAGGCTTCCTTGGCAGAGGATCATTTCTCTGGTAGGAATTCCGTGGCTTTCTGAACACAGAAGAGCTGTAAGTCATTTCTGTTTGGGAATATCCCTGTCATATAATCAATTTTCTCTTCTGCCTAAAGCCTACTGTTGATTCCTAAACCATAAGAATCTGGCCTTAGTGCCAGTTCATTTTCTCAATTACTTGCTAATACATATGGATTCTTATATATGGATATATAACATCAAACCTTTCATAAATGATTGAAAAAACAAAACACAATTTCATTGCTGTTAACAGCACATCCATTTTTAAATGCTCCATCCCCGTCTGTCTGCCCACATATAATTGTTGAGCCATTTGTATTTTCTGCTGCTGCTTTTTCCTTTTACATAATACTAGTTCATGCCTTCGTTGCTACTCAAAAATGTTGCACAACATTCTACTTAATCATTGCTTCAGTTTAGCTACACACTTCTCTTCCTGAAAGCCGAGGACTTTGTCTACCCTGCTTACTGATCACACTCGTTACTTTTCTCATTGTAATCAAATGTCTGACAAGAAGCAAGGGGAATGGTTTATTTTGGCTCCCAGTTCAAGCAGAAGTAGCTCTTCTAGAGAAGAAGGGAGGGTGGGAGGAGCATGAAGCAGCAGCTGGTTACATTGTATCTACAGTTACAAAACAGAGAGAAGACAGGAAGTAGGGACCAAATCTCAACATCCACCTGTAAGAGAGAATCTCTTGTGCAGTATATAGAAGAAGCAACACCTATCAACAAAATGCTGTTGGCCTATTAGTTTAGGCAGGAAGTAGATGGGTAGAAATTCAGGTACAGAGAGAGGATTTTCTGGGTTAGTTGGGTAGGAAGGATTCACCCTGAACTCTGAGAAAGACTGTCCCAGGGAAACAGGAGAAGAGGTAACCAGCTATGTGGCATGACATAGACTAATTTAAGTGAAATAACTAAGTTATGAGCTAGGAAAATGAGCCAAAGATATTGGCCCAGGCATTTATTCATAAATAAGAAGTCTCAGAGTCATTATTCCGGGAGTATAGGCACAGGTGGAAAGCCCATGGTTATACCACCCTTACGGACTGACTTCCTCTAGCAAGGCTCTGCCTTCTAAAGGTTCCACCACCTTCCAAATCAGTGTCATCAGTTTGAGACCGAAAGTTCAAATATGGTGGTCTATAGGGAGTCATTTCACATTCAAGCCACAACACTGATATATTCCAAACATGATTTGATGCCTGGCAGACAATATATCTTTGTTAAATGGGGGAATTAGTGAGACATGCAGACTAATTTCTCTATGCTGACAGAATACAATCGGCATCCTTATGTATCTTTATGTAATATTTTTTACTGACTTAATTATTTCCCTGATAGAGATTAATAAAAGTAGTAACAGTGCCACCCACCTCTCTGCCTTTTGGCTAAGATCGAGTGTTGAAGAATGGGAACAGCATCAGCAGTCATTTCAAATGTGCTCTGGTTTCCTTTCTGCTGCTGCGATTAAACACTGACCAATAGCAACGTTGGGAAGAAAAGTGTTTATTTGGCTCACACTTCAAGGTCCCAATGCATCAGTGAGAAAGGTCTTAGCAGGAACTTAAGGAGAGACCAGGCAAGAAAAGTGATTTGAAGTTTGCTCAGGATCGTGTTTAGTTGGCTTTCTAATACAGCCCAGAATCACCTGCCTAGGGATGGTGCTGCCCAGAGTGGATTGAGCCTTCCTGTATCAAGTAACAATTAAGATATCAATTCCCCACAAGCTTGCCCATAGGCCCAATTGATCTGGGCAATGTCTCAATTGAGGCTTCTCTCAGATGACCCTACTCTGGGTCAAGTCACCAGGTAACACTAACTAGGGCAAACTGCTAATATACTGAATGGGTATTACATGCCAGACTCCACGCTAAGACCTTTAACTCCTTACCTCATTGGCTGCTCACAACATCCCTACAAGAAAGGTGTCAATTATCTCCTCCAATTATCTCCTATGAGCAGAACTGATTCATTTGCCCAAAGCCACACAGTTTGTTCAGGGAAGAGACACAATTTTAACAAGGCCTATTTCAGACCAGACTGTGAGGACTTAAACCATTTAAGTGAAATAGGCTCAAAGTGTGTTGACAAATGCTTAGCTCTCAGCACACAGCCATGTTGTTTTTGGAAAGGACTCTGCTCTTTATAGACAGAGATAAAAGGCTTATGCGTTCTTACTTACTTATAAAATATATATTGTTTTTTTAATCTGGTTGAATAACTATTACCTTTTGACTGCAATATAAATTTTATCATTTAAAGTAATCATTGCCCTATTTGGATCCAAATATGCCACTGTACTATTTGTCTTTTGCTCTACTCTCTTTATTTAATCTAGGTTGATCTTATATTTTTAATTTCACCTTCTCCTTTGGCTAGCTAGATAGGCATATAATCTTTGACTCATTTTAGAGTCTATCAAAAAAAGATTTCTATTATCAACTCCTCTGACTTACTTCCAAAAAGCACAAGGAATGAACTCATGTTTCTAGACATCCCATGGCCAACTGAAATAACTTGCATACTGTGGACAGTTCTGCCCAGACAGCACTGGGGACACAGACTTAGATGCCCTGGATAGAGGCAATAGAATTCCCTAGGCACAGCACTGCCAAGCGCTGCCTCTAAAATATTAAGCAGCTTCTGTTGTCCTCAGGGGAGCTGAATCCAATACAAAAAAGCAGGCAAAGCACTCGATACCCAAATGCAGATGTAATCAGTCTAGAGACACAACCTGAGCATGGACTGATGACAGAGATAGCCCTAAAACCAGTCCAGCCACAGTCAAGCTCAGCCAGCCCTGTGATGGCCTCAGAAACCTGGTAAGGACTCTGAAAAACAGAACCATTCTTCCATGATCTGCTCGAAAGTATTGCTCAGGCATGTCTGTGTAATATGGTCTCTCTTCAGTCCAATCATTGGAACAAGACTAGCCAAAGGTCCCTTATTCTTATATTTAGACTGGTGATTCTCAACCTTCCTAATATGGGGACCCTTTAATACAGTTCCTCGTATTGTGGTGACTCCCAACCATAAAATTATTTTCATTGCTACTTTGGTTTTTTTGGTTTTTTCGAGACGGGGTTTCTCTGTGTAGCCTTGGCTGTCCTGGAACATAAAATTGTTTTCATTGCTACTTTTTGTTTTGTTTTGTTTTGGGTTTTTTGGTTTTTTTTGTTTTTTTGGGTTTTTTGGGTTTTTTGGTTTTTTCAAGACAGGGTTTTTCTGTGTAGCCTTGGCTGTCCTGGAACTCACTCTGTAGACCAGGCTGTCCTCGAACTCAGAACTCAGAAATCCGCCTGCCTCTGCCTCCCAAGTGCTGGGATTAAAGGCGTGCACCACCCCCACCCGGTCTCATTGCTACTTCTTAACTGTAATGTTGCTACTGTCATGAACCATAGTATAAATATCTGATATACAGGATATCTGGTATGTGACCCCTGTGAAAGGGTTGTTCAACCTACCCCAAAGGGGTCTTGACCCACAGGTTGAGAACCTCTGATCTAGATGATGTCATGATATTTATAGTTAAGATGTTCTATAAATTTTTAATAATATAAAACCATGCTGCAAACAGAAGGAAGGGGGCTTCAGATTTAAGCATCCCCCACCTTCTTTTCTCCCTCTAGTATGTAGAATGCTGGTGAGCAGCATGTATGTTCAGCACTTGGTACAGAGCACCATTCATTAAAGGCCCAAAGTACAAAGCACGCATTACAGCAGTCAAGTTAATCCAGGAGTCGCTAAAGTTACTCCCAGGCACCACATCTGTGAGCATGGACACAAGTGATGGGAGTGGAAATGCACGCCTGGCCAGCCAGCTTGTAAGCAAGACCTTGCTGCCTTGTCTGGAATCAGAAAGGTCAGTCTGAGGTTAAGCCCAAGTGAATGGTCCATCATGAGATAAACACAGCACAAGCTGGAGCAGTGTGCAATGTTATTCCTTCACCTTCTTCCTGGAATTTCAGAGATCGTACAAAACTCGGAATACCAAAGTGGACAAAAGACCACAACAGAACAAAATCATGCCTATGGAGAAGTCTGCACTTGAGGTTTAAGTAAGAAAAAAAAATCCTAGTTGAGTTTTGGCTGTGGCTCCTTCTGACCCTCATCTATACACTTCCCCTCAGAAAGGATAGCCTAAAGTTGTCCTTACTTTTCTTTTTCTCTACAGAATTTTATTATTTCTCAAACTCCTTCTAAGCACACACAAAGAGCTATTGTATAATCTATTGGATGGGAGAGTGGGAAAGCCATTAAACCCAAAGCTTTTCAACTGTACTAAATACAAAGGATATCACTATAAATAAATCTTATCTGTAAGTTGTATCAGACAACAGCTGCTACAATATTTCCATGTTAAAAACAAATACCCTGAGGGGCTGGAGAAATGGCTCATCTGGTAAGAGCACTGACTGCTCTTCCAAAGGTCCTGAGTTCAAATCCCAGCAACCACATGGTGGCTCACAACCACCCATAAAGAGATCTGACGTCCTATTCTGGTGCGTCTGAAGACAGCTACAGTGTACTTACATATAATAAATAAATAAATAAATCTTGAAAAAAAAATACCCTGAATAGAACAGTGTATAGCAACCTTTGTTGTCATGCCACCATAGCTGAACATTGTCTGTGAGCTATCTCTACCTGAATTCTACTGCCACCAAGGCTGCACCTTCACTAGTGGGTTTCTCCTATCCTCTCACAGGGCCAAACCTCAGCTGCTCTCCATGACCCCTGTATGCCTTCAAAACCAGTACCACCTGGGTGACTCTTGCCAACGTTACCAAGTTCAGCTGCCATCTCGAGATACAACCTTGGCCTGCTCTGGAACACAGCTTCTCTGTGCTCTCAGAAAACACTTTTCCAGAGGAATTCACCTCAGTGCTGCTGCTCTCTTTTCAATCACCACTAATCTCTTAGCTCCAGCTAGCCAGCATCAATTGTTTCAGTAATGCAAAGGCTTCGCTCCATTGGTGCTGATCACTTGCTAAGCACAGCTGACTCCTCAGCCCCAGCTGACCAGAATGACAGTCTTAAGCCAAAATAGCAAACAGGCCTCATAAAGTCTTCATACTTCCCTCTGAAGCTTCACAGTCAGTGCTCAATCTTTTGCGCTGCTCTCAACATTCTTATCTTCCAAACTCCTAAAAAGCACCCTACCGAGCTCCTGATATGCAAAGCTTTTCTACCCCAAAGTTCCAAAGTCCTTCCATAATTTTCTCCCAAACGTGGTCATATCTATCACAGCAATACTCCCACAATCCTGGTACCAACTTGTCTCAGTTAGGATTTTTATTACTGCAATGAAATGCCATGAAAAAAGGCAAGTTGGGGAGAAAAGGGTTTATCTGACTCACACATATATTGCCATTCATTATTGAAGGAAGTCAGATAGGAACTCAAACAGGGCAGAAACCTGGAGGGGGAGCTGATGCAAAGACCGTGGAGGGTACTGCCTACTGGCTTGCTTCCCTTAGCTTGCTCAGTCTGCTTTCTTATAGAATTCAGAACCACCAACCCAGGGATGTCGCCACCTGCAATGGGCTGGACCCTTCCCTACAGCCAGATCTTATGGAGGCATTTTCTCAGCTAAGTTTCCCTCCTTTCATATAATTCTAGTTTGTGTGTCAAGGTGATATAAGACTAGCCAGCACTGAAGTGGAACTTAAGGGTTCTTTGGAAAACCAACTATATTGGATGGTGTTTTGCTGGGGCCAACATGTGAAGAAACATTTCACTGAAGCAGATAAAGATAGGTGAAAGGCTAAGGCAAACTCATTTAGAAGGATTCTTTGCTAATAACAGACATGTATTGGTCCACCTTACAATGTGTAGTTAAACCCAATTTGTCTGGACTCCATAGGGAGATACATACCAAAAACCTTCTGGTGGTGTGCTGCAGCTTCCTGCCACCTCTGTAGACTCAGGCTGATTGACAGAGTGATGTCCACTGAGAGAGATTCATGTGCTGAGATAAGACACATGATTAGGCAAGACCCATGCAGGGCATGTGATGTGTGGATAGAGTATAAATAGGATTCAACAGACTGTTAGAGGAGCTTAGTTTGCCCATAGAGGTACCTGTACAATGCTTGTTAGTCTTGCATCTTCACTGATCTTCACTTCACTGAGAGGCACAGCTGAAAACTTTTCCTGATGTTCCTATCGGCCTTGGTCCCACTTACTAACTCATGCCAATTTGGCTGAGGCCTGGCTTTTCCTGCTAAGTCATGCCACCCCTGCTACTCCCCTGACACTACTGACTTGGACCGCTGTTATATCCGTAAAGTGTTTAACAAATAGATCAAGCTGCTGCTGCTGCTGACCAGTGAACTGAACTGCTGATTTCCTGACAGCACAGATGGGATTTGCTCCAAAGAACAATTTCTAAACAGGTCCACTTCCCCCTTATCCTTTCTTTTCCACTACCTCTGGTGGGTTGTAGGCTAGAAGAGAGGTTAAAGAGTTTAAGAACCATCATTTAAAAAAATTAAAGATACACAGCACATTTAGCGTAGCTTGTCCACAGCGTTGGACTATCAGGAATGATGCCATGAGTAAGCAGACCCTCTCTATAAGTTCTCGCATCTGACAGCTGGTCATTTTTTTCACCTCCAGACAGAATCACCAGGATTGTGAAAGCTGCATAGTCTACAATCTTTGGAAAGCAATTGCAGCTGCAGAAAATGCTCACCACCAGGTAGCATAGTCGATAAAGAAAAGGAAGAACTATGGGTTTCTACCTACATAACATCAAATTATTCATTTCACAGAACAAACCTCAGAGTCAGCTACTCCCATTCCTGCCATCCATCCATGCTACATGGGCAGCTACAGCGTGGCAGACAAAAAGATGAGAGGACACACTGAAGCTGCACTCTAAACAATTTCTTGATAAAATGTGCAGGTGAAAGACTTGCTGCATGAGCCTGACAACCTGAGTTGCATCCAGAAGCCACAATGGAAAGAGGCACCTGACACCTGGAGTGAGCCTCTGACCTCCACAAATGTACTATGGCGCATGTATGCCCTCAGTCACCCACATACATCATATACACATTTGTGTGCACACACAATAATAATAAATAAAAGAAGATTTTTTAATCACAGTGTCATCAGAGTGAGGCTAAACAGCAGGATCCTTAAGATGGCCAGGTGTTCTCAGACTTACTATACCCATAACACTAAGATCAAGACAAGGTACAAAAAATGGCAACCGACAGATTGGGAAATGATCTTTACCAATCCTTTATCTGATAGAGGGCTAATAGCCAATATCTACAAAGAACTCAAGAAGTTAGACTCCAGAGAATCAAATAACCTAAAGAATTCTCAACTGAGGAATACGGAATGGCTGAGAAGCACCTAAAGAAATGTTCAACATCCTTAGTCATCAGGGAAATGCAAATGAAAATAACCCTGAGATTCCACCTCACACCAGTCAGAATGGCTAAGCTCAAAAACTCAGGTGACAGCGGATGCTGGAGAGGTTGTGAAGAAAGAGGAATACTCCTTCATTGCTGCTGGGATTGCAAACTGGTACAACCACTCTGGAAATCAGTTTGGCAGTTCCTCCTGAAATTGGACATAGTACTACCAGAGGACCCAGCTATACCACTCCTAGACATATACCCAGAAGATGCTCCAACATGTAATAAGGACACATGCTCCACCATGTTCATAGCAGCCTTATTTATAATAGCCAGAAACTGGAAACAACCCAGATGTCCCTCAACAGAGGAATGGATACAGAAACTGTGGTACATCTACACAATGGAGTACTACTCAGCTATTAAAAACAATGAATTTATGAAATTCTTAGGGAAATGGATGGATCTGGAGAATATCATCCTGAGTGAGGTAACCCAATCACAAAAGAACACATAAGGCATGTACTCTCTGATAAGTGGATATTAGCCCAGAAGCTCAGCATACCCAAAACACAACCCACAAACCACAAGAAACTTGAGAATAAGGAAGACCAAAGTGTGGATACTTCGTTCCTTCTTAGAAGGGGGAACAAAATACCCATGAAAGGAGTTGCAGAGACAAACAATTGAGCAGAGAGTGAAGGAAGGACAATCCAGAGACAGTTCCACCTGGGAATCCTTCCCATATTCAGTCATCAAGCCCAGACACTATTGTGGATGCCAGCAAGTGCTGGATGTCAGGAGCCTGATATAGCTGTCTACTGAGAGGCTCTGACAGTATCTAACTAATGCAGAAGTAGAGGCTCACAGCCATCCATTGGACTGAGCACAGGGTCCCCAATGAAAGAGCTAGAGAAAGGACCCAAGGAGTTGAAGGAGTTTGCAGCCCCATAGGAGGAACAAAAATATGAACTAACCAGTACCCCCAGAGCTGCCAGCGACTAAACCACCAACCAGAGAGTACACATGGTGGGACTCATGGCTCCAGCTGCATATGTAGCAGAGGATGGCCTAGTAGTCATCAATGGGAGGAGAGGTCCTTGGTACTGTGAAGGTTCTATGCCCCAGTGTAGGGGAATGCCAAGGCCAGGAAGCAGGAGAGGATGGGTTGGTGAGCAGGGAGAAGGGGGAGGGAACAGGCTCCACGACCCCCAAGGGGAAACCGGGAAAGGAGATATCATTTGAAATGTAAATAAAGAAAATATCTAAAAAAAAAAAAAAAAAAAAAAGACTGGGTACAAATGTTCTCCTTCATGATTGGAGGACAGAGGTGTTGAGATGAACTGGCTAGCCTATTTGATCTGAGCCTGCAAAGGGCCCCTGCCTGTCCAGTCCTTTGGTCAGTCAGCTCAGTTCAAGCTAATCTTGCCTTTCCAAGCTTAGAATGTTAGAGAGCAACAGAGTGCACTCACCATTCCAGCCTTAAGCATTGAACTCCTCTAATTTGTGTGAGCACATCACCATAGAGACTTGGCTCAGAACTGAGCTGGAATTAGATTTTCCATAATTCCCTTCCCCTATGGCTCTTAAGGCTGGAAAAAAAAGAGAAAGAGACATCAGCAAGAATTTTGAAGGGGTTCCTATCCACTTCGGGATAATTCTTTCTCCTATTCTTCCTATAAGAGTCCCCAAGCTCCATCCACTGTTTAGCTGTGGGTGTCTGTATCTGTCTGAGTCAGTGGCTAGGTGGAGGACAACATGCTGCTGCCTGCAAGAATAACAGAGCATCATTAATAGTGTCAGGGACTGGTGCTTGCCCATGGGATGAGTATCAAGTTGGGCCAGAAATGTGACTAACTTAGTCTTTCTAGTTCACACTTAGCTCCCTGTCCCATCTACAAACAATGACTGGTAGAAACTGCAGGCCTAACAACAAACACAGAGGCAATGGGCTTCCTGGACTCTCACACTAGCTTTCAAATGGGGTAAATGGTTGCAACAAATCCTGCATTCCATTTCGTGTTGTACAGAATTGCTTTGCTCTGCTAATCGAATGCTGAGACAACCAGCATTCCCATGGTCTTAAGGAAAAAAGTGGTCCCTTTCTCCAGCTTTCTGCTTTCTTGACTAATCTTTTACTGTTATACCATATCTACCAACACCAACGTCACTACCAACCCACCACCACCATCCTGAACATCATCACCATTAATGCCATCACATGCTGAGGTCTAGCCTCCCCTTATGCAGCCATGCCAGACTCAGCAATCACACGCACCAGCACAAGTACCACCATTGGCATCCCATCATCATATCACTATCCCACGATCATGTTGCCCCCATTACTACCATGACTGCCATGACCATAGTCATCATGACCTCCATCATCCCTAACAACCACCATCACCATTAATCCCTAATGTCACCCACATACAACCACGATCATCAACATCCCATCTCACTACCACCACCATGGTTATCACCATTGCCACCCCTTGCCACACGGTCCCCACTAGAACACCATATCCCCATGACCAGCACTGTCATCATCACTGCGATGGCAGGCATTGTCACTATTCTGACTGCCACCACCACAGCCATCTCCCATAACAATCCCCACAACAACAGCACCAACTTCCTGAGATTATTCCTATTCTGCAAATGAAGAGAGAATCATTGAGAGGTTAGCAGCTGAAGAGGAGAGATTCAAGCTCATGCCCAACTTCAAATTCCCCATCCTTTTATTACACTATACAGCCTCAGATGCTGTGTTTCTCAAAGCAAAAGAAGCAAATCAGCAGTTGGTAGACAAAAGGGCCAGGAAGAAGCAAATCTGGGTCGATTGATCGTGAAAGGCATTAAGGAGTACAGAAGGAAGGGATGTTATGAGATCCCTTGGAGCAGAAATGGGGAGTACCCGACAGGTGCAGTTTCAATGCAAAGCCCAATTAGAGATCAATCAGAACATGGGCTTTGTTCCTTCAGATCCCCAGAGGAAAACTCATCCTGTGGAGGCAGAAGTTGGGGTCTGAAGGGCCAGAGAAATAAAACAAATATGTGTCAGAAATGACCACTTGGCACCAGCAATGCTGCAGGTTTCCTGGGTAAGGTTGGAGTTTGTCTCTGGATGCACTTTTGAAAAGCCTCCAGAAAGCAACTAGTAAAGACCCAAGCCACACCCTCAGGACCACTGTTGTTTTTAATGTCCCCCTAAAGTGCAGGAAGGTGGCAATTTTCTTGTAGCAAAGCCTCTGGAGTTCCTTGACACTGAAGTTTGATTAGTTGGACTCTTGAACTAAGTGTCTTAGGATGCCTGATGGGAGTAAGGCAAGTGAGCTGATTCCCTAGGATGGAAATAAGATGCACCCCACTTTGGACCAAAGGGTCTATCTGTGATTTATTTGGGAGAATGATAGAGTAAGACATCCCCCAAGCTGAAACCGTAAAGAAGAACAGTAAGCTGAAGCAGACTGCTGCAGTTCATAAGTGACCTTGACTCCCCAGGAGGTGAAGTTGAAATGTCCGAAGACTTGATAGAATAAAACAGGGAACTTTAGAAGCAGCAGCCGCAGCAGCAGCAGCAATTGTTAGTATTTGCTTAACAATCAGTGTATGCCAAGCATGAGGCTAAATTTTGTTATGGTTTTATTTTCAATTGTGTACCTGTGAGTTTGTGTGTGTGTGTGTGTGTGTGTGTGTGTGTGTGTGTGTGTGCAAATGAGTGCAGGTGTCCTCAGAGGCCAAAGGAAATCATCATATCCCCTAGAGCTAAAGTTATAGGTGGTTGTGAGCCATCTGATATATACATGGCTATAAACCTTGGATTATTTCTTTTAGTGTGCCTATTTAATGTAGATAGTTGTGACAACAGTGGCAGTGGTGGTGATAGCAGCTCTTATACATGTTAGCATATCCTATGTACTTATTCTCCTCACCTTGCCTACTTAAACTTCATGTTCACTCTAAGTTGGGTTCTCCCATAAAGTCTAGACATTTAGGTCTAGACATTTACCCCCGCCACATAGTTTCTAGTAGTAGAAGTTAGCATTTGAACCTGAAAAACCTACCCAAACACTGTGGAATAACCACATTTTTTAAAGATTTCCTTTTTTTGTTAATTACATGTGTGTACACATGTTTGCAAGCGTTTATGGAGGCCATGAGCACGGGATCCCCTGAAGCTGGAGTTACAAACGAACTGCCCTTAGGAGCTGGGAGCAGAACTTGAATCCTCTTCAAGATTGATGTGTGCTTTTAACCACTGGGCCATCTCACCAACCCCTGGGCTAAGTTCTTTACATATAGGAACACTCAAAATCCTCATGGTAACCCTGTCTAATGGACCCTCATATTGTCCCATACTATAGCTTAGTTCTTAGACACTCCCCTGAGGCCCAAATGGAGAAAGCTTTGTCACTGCTGGTGGGCAGGGTGGCCGGGACGTGGTACTCCCTTTGGATGATGAGGCTTAATGGAAGTTAGGAGACTTCCTTAAACAGGAAGGGGATATTTGAATTCCTGTCCCCTCCCTCTCTCTTTGTTTCCTAATGCCATGGAGCCAGTAGGACTGTCCTCTGAACACTCGTTACCATAATGTACTCCTTGCCACACAGGCCCAAAACGCCCCGACTGGTTGAGCATGGATGGAGACCCCCAAAACTGTGAGTGAAAAACTAAAGCCTTCTACTTTGAATTTATCTCAAGTGTCTGTCACTGCAGTGTAACTCTGACAAACATGTTCTGTTGTACAGACTGAAGAAGCCCGAAGGCACTAAAAAGCTACCTAGATTCATACAAGTATTAGAATTAAAGGGCTAGATTCCAGGAGCACAGCTTTAGGGGCCATACCCCTGGACTCTACACATCTATACTGTGGAGGCTGTCTCTTTCTGTCAGAGATAAAGAAACTGGGCTTGAAGTACTTCCTCAAGTTACCCTTGTCTCACTATCACAGCCTAGATTTGTGGCCTCTACAAATGGAATATTCCAGAGAAGCCACGGGATCACTTGGTCTGGAGATAGAAGTTTGCAAAAGGTCACCTCTTCCCCAACACCTCTCCAGCCTTCATGGGCAGAGCCCCCTCCTTCCAAATGGTCACATGTGATGACCTTCCAAACAGTTGGATATATAACCATCCATCTAAGACCCAAGACAGCACTGACATGTGAGCTGAGCAAGAAAATGACATGTAAATAGAAGGAAAGGGTGAATCCAGCCACACTCTAAGCTGGGCAAAACATCTCCGATTATTTATTTCAAGCATTTTGCAATTGGCAAGACCCAAACCACATTTTTCCAAGCAATCCCTTTCCCTCCACCCCAACAACAACCCTATTTACGTCCCTGACCCATGTGTATTTCCCGCAAAAATATAGTCCATATGTCTCTGATCCATTTACACTTAACTCATCAAATTATTGTATGCAAGAGGAGTGTGGTATCCATAAAGCCTCCTAGACTGTCTGTGAGGCCATCAGAGGGCTCTGGGTCTCTTTTCTTAGAAACAGGAAGCTGTGTTTAGCCAAAGGCAAAGGGAATTAAAAAGGGTGGCAATGGCAGCGTGGTTCACTGAATGTTGGGACCACAAGGCGGAGCCTCTGCAATGGCGTTCCGAGATCCTAGAGCACCAGCCCAGGGTTGGACTGAATTTTGGTTTTAGCCTTGTTTGCAGTCCCTCTGTCTGCTGCAGTCCCTAAGGTGATTGATAATGGAACAGAGGGCAAATAGAACCCCTGACCTGGGTCATGGGTGATCCTCAGTATTGATGGCTTTGGCCAAACTCAGTCACATGGATTCGATTTCAACCATGGCAGCTTAAGAACTTGCAAGGCCAGCTTTTCTATTTTCCTTCATATGCATGCACACAAAGAGACACATGCAAACACACACACACACACACACACACACACACACACACACACACATTTTCACCCACAC
This sequence comes from Montemys delectorum, assembly GCA_019843815.1. Lineage (NCBI taxonomy): Eukaryota > Metazoa > Chordata > Mammalia > Rodentia > Muridae > Montemys > Montemys delectorum. The sequence continues at coordinate 18,371 of JADRCD010237708.1, read as the reverse complement.
TAAGGGATTAAAAGGCTACCCAGATTCATGCAAGTATTAGAACTAAAGGCAGGATCCCAGAAACACAACTTTAGAGGCACACATGAGAACACACACACACACACACACACACACTCACACACACACACACACACACACACACACATACACACACACACACAC
>JADRCD010237708.1:0-17809 GCA_019843815.1 Montemys delectorum | reverse complement strand
ACACACACACACACCAAACCAAACACTTCTCAAAACAAACAATTACATCTGATATGGTGTAACTCATCCATGTTTTTTTGGCTTTAGCAAAAGGGGTCTATTTTGTTTTATTTTTTTTCTAATTGCTTAAGTTCAGCTAACTTAGTGTCCCTGAGGAAAACTGATCTATGTAAATGGGATTTGACTAAAGGAGCGCTGAGCATTTCACATATGTTTCCCATTTTCTAATCACCCTGAGCTCTGTACATGGTAAGCAGACAGAAAATGATGGTGGTCTCATTTCAACATCAATTTTTATCCATTTTATCTCTCAAGAATGCTGAACAATGCTGGAGAGAATATCACTTCCTATCTCCAGACAGCCAGAAGCCAGGATTCATGGAAATTTGGGCCGTATGTTAAATTGAATGCATGGATAGAAGACCCAAAGGAAGATGGCAGCTCTCTGTCATGTCTACCTTGTTACAATTGGCTAAAAAATTAGTCAAGATTGATTTTAAATATTATACTTCCCTAATTCATGTCAAGAAGCATTTACAAATTGCAGACTGTATTAATTTTCTTGCACTGTGTAGTGAACAACCACAACCTCTGTTGCTTAAAACAACTGGTGTGTATTAATTCCTATTCTTCGTATATCAGGAGCCCAGGCACAACTGAACCTCTACTGGGGGCTTGTACAGTTACAATTGAGGTGTTGGTTGGCTGTGTTCCCATCTGGAGGCTCGACTGGGGAAACTACTTATAAGCCCATTCGGGAGTGGGCAGTGCTCATTTTCCCTGTGGCTATATAGCAGGGCTTCCTTTTTCCTTCCCAACTGCGGGCTAAGAATTCTTAACTCTTTGAAGTCTCCATCAGGTTCTTCCCTTGTGGTTCCCTCCATGGGCCCTGTTAAAACATAGCTGTTTGCTTCTTCAAAGCCATCTAGAGCCATTTCTCCTCTATGAAGAAGGGCACAGATCTTTTTAAAAGTCTTTCACCCAATTAAGACAGACCCATCCTCACTTTAAATTAACTCTACACTAATCTAAGACCTGAATTTTATCCTCAAAGCCTTTTGGTCTTATCCATATAATATAACCAAATCACAAATTAACAGCCACCATATTCCCAGATCCACATCTGCATCCATATCCAAGGAGATGGTAGCTTACAGGGTGTGTACATCACCAGGGCAGCATGGCAGCTGTCTTAGAATTCAGTTCTTCATATCTCTACTCCTTTGTGCAAGCATGTAGTGATACTCTTTGTAAGTCCTACCTTCAAGAAGTACATGGGGTAAGAGAGGTGGTGGACCTGCGCCCATCACTGTTCCATGAGATTCACCCTATAATATGGTCATGTTTGATGTTCAGAGACAGTGCAAAGGAGAGTTTGGTAAGAAGGCTACAAGGCAAATGGGGGAATGGAGTAGGTGGACTAAATAGTGTTGGCTTGAAGCCGGGCAGTGGTGGCGCACGCCTTTAATCCCAGCACTTGGGAGGCAGAGGCAGGCAGATTTCTGAGTTCAAGGCCAGCCTGGTCTACAGAGTGAGTTCCAGGACAGCCAAGGCTACACAGAGAAACCCTGTCTCGAAAAAGCCAAAAAAAATAATAATAATAATATTGGCTTGAAATAGAACATTGGGCTAACAAACCACGACTAATTTGACTTCACTAAGATATCAGCAATGTATTCTTATGTGATTTTTAATTTTTGGCTTCTTTTAAAAACAAAGAAAATAGTTATCTCAAAGCCTGCTTTATAGACCAGGTGTATGTGTGTGATGGAGTACACACTATGTATAGTAAGCAAACACTCAAGCTCTTTGGGAAAGCACACCCCGTGTCCTTCAATAAGAGTACTCCCTTCCATTAATGAAGGACTCATTCGATCCAGAAGAGCAAAAAGGAGCTCATGTCTGCAAACACAACAGCACCAGCTGCCATGATTCCCCAAGTAGCTACCTTGAGGGTCACATGACCAATTACACACAGAGAATGGACATGTCTGTTATTTGACAGACACAGTTCACAGTTTCCAATTTTACTGCTACAACCCATAAATGTGTCTATAGAAAATAAAGTAGCCTTATGCCAACCCCAGATATCTCTTGAACCATGAAAGATGACAATGCTACAACCAAAATTGAAACTGTCCCATAGACAGCTCTGGCCTGGGTATGTCCCTTCCCTGCCAGCAGCTGGATGTCTTTTCCAGAGAACATTGATGAATGGTCCAATGGCCTTCCTGGAGAGCCATACGGCAGAGAGAAGACATGGAGCTAGAACGGCAAAGGCCTGGACCCCAGGTTCGATTCAGTTTCTTCTCTCATTCCCAGCATCATTGGGTAACAAGGGAATTTTCCACAGTGTGGAGAAGTGAGTTCTGCAGACAACACAAGATGCTTGGTAGCCACAATGCGTTTGGACTTTTATTGTTTAAATATGGACAGTTCTCCTAAGATGTGGAATCCATTAAGACCATGGGCCCTGAAGCCAGGATTCCTGAATTTGAATTCCAGCTTTACCACATGTTTGCTGTGTGGTGTTGGGCAAGCAACAGAACTTCTCTGTGACTCTGTGAATAATTATAGCTCCTATTTCATAAAATAGCCATTGAGGGTCAAATAACTTTAAAATATTGAATGCATACATGGTATCTGGCAAGGAGAAATCATTTCAGTGTGGGCTTGACAGATATAGCTCAACAATTAAGGTCATGTACTGCTCTTGCAGGGGCCCTCAGTTCAAGTCCTAGCACTCACGTGGCAGCACACAGTGACCTATAATTACACCTCCTCTGGATTCCCCCAAGTACCTGCATGCATTGTGTACATACACCACACACACACACACACACACACACACACACACAACAACAACAACAACAACAACAACTCCTTTTTAAAGAAATCATTTAAGCATTACCATTTTAACCATCAAACAAAATTTTCAGCCTGAGAAGAGGGCTTAGCAGGTAAAGGTACTCACCATACAAACCTAGGGGCACAAGTCCAATGCCTGGAACCCAGGTTGAGGGGGAAGAAAAGGACCTGCTATACAAAGTTGTTCTGTGACCATCACATACTTACAGTGGCATACATATATACTTATACACATAGGGCATATCACACACACACACACACACACACACACACACATATGCAAATGCTCCCATTCAGCTCATATATTTTAATACCTGGTCCCAGTAGGTCGAGTTATTTGGAAGAATTAGGAGGTGTGGCCTTGTTGGAGGCAGTGTCTCCCTGGGGTAGGCTTTGGGGCTTCAAAAGCCTACACTATCCCATTTAACCCTTTCTCTACTCCACGTGTCCCAAGATGTGCCTCAGCCACTGCTCCAGCGTCATGCCCCCTGCTGTGATAGACATGGATTCTAATGCTCTAACTGTGAGCCCCAATTAAATGCTTTTTTTGTAAGCCCCCTTTGTCATGGCATCTTTGCAGCAATAGGAAGGATATCTGAGACACCATTTAAAAAATCAAATATTAGCTATATGAACAGTTAATATATAGACAATGAAGCTTCATTCATCCACGAATGAAATGACGTCACTTCAGGAGCATGGACAGAACCATCCGTCAGCCCAATGAGCAGTTAAGCTAGTCTTGGAGAGGAGGGTGTTGTGAGCTTCCTCTTATACAGAATCTAGAATTCTAAGCAAATAATAAATGTGATATATACTTGAGACACAAATGTTGAAAGAGGGCTTCTTGGGAAGGGAACAGATGGGAGGAACACCAAAGAGGGTAGTGGGGCGAGAATGATGGTTAGAGTACATTATATATGTGTACTAAAGTCAGCCAATGAACATTTAATAAGAAGGGTAAAACAGAAAGCCCAAGTGAAACTTATGCATGTAAGCATATATAATATGTATAAATACATCAGCTTGTATAGTATGTATAAATGTGCATACTATATACACAACTACACATTTACTCTCATTAAACACCTATGTATTCACATGCATAGATACACATGTTTATACACATGCACGTATATGTACTATATGTGACTTAAAATGCATAAACATATTCAATAAGTATATATAAATGTATATATAAAAGCCTGAACCACCGGCAAATATTAGGTAACACTGACCTGAAGCAACCTCCAAAGGTGGCCACAGTGTTTGTGTTCGCCCCATGGTGAGCTTTGTTCCTCACTGATCTGGCTGTGAGGAGCCATGTGTGGGTGTGTCTGATGCCATCTGTGAGAAGTTGTTCCATTCTTCTGGGGTTGGGAGACAAGATGACACTGCATCAGGACAAGGCTAAATGAACATGCAGAGCTCTGTGTGCAGGTCTTGGAGGCCATCTGTATGCACAATGCATGGCTTTGATGTCCGTACTTTGGCATGTCTGAGGGCTGCACTCGGCTCCCTTTCTGGATCTTCTATACATTCTGAATCTGGTTCCCACCCTGTTCACAATGTCTGTGCATTGAGCTCCAGGCTACCAGGGTGTGTGGGGAAAGGACAAGAGGAGGGTATACTTCGTAAGGCTCTGGCTTCTACTCCCATGCCAACTGGCAATGCTCTGCTAAATGTTTTATACAAAGGGATAAGCAAAGGACGCCATTAGAGGAAGAGTTGCTCTCAGTAAATGAATCAGTACATGAAGCTGAAGACCCCTGCACCAAAGCATTGTGTTTGGCAGGGGGGGGAAAAAAACCACTTCTACACGCATGCTCTTTAATGTGTGTGTGAAACGCTTCAAATAAAGAACAAGACGATAATGAGCCACTACACCACTAGAAATCAACCATCACAAGAACTCACGTGAAGTGCTGAGGCTGGGTGTGTACAGAAAACACCTTCACACACACGCACACACACACACACACACACACACACACACACACACACACACCTGTGTTTTTATCTGCATGCTTCATTAATGAAATTAGGACAGCCCACATCGATCACAAAGCCACCAAGCTGACGAATGTCAAGTACACTATAACCTTAAGAAATCTAAAATGTGAATGATGACTTCAAATAGACAGAACTGAGCTACATGGTTGGAAAGAGCTGTTAGGACTGATCTGCCATGCCGCAGTCAAGTATTGGAACCAACTTAAGTTTCCATCAACTAATGAATGGATAAAGAAAACAGATACATTTGGAACACTTAGTATTCTATAGGATAGAATACTATTCTGCCTTAAAAATAAGATCTTGTCCTGTCCTTTGTGGCAATAGAGTTTGAACTGGATATCATCAAGGTGTCACATGATCTTATCATTATGTGGACTCTAGATAAATTGACACATGGGAGTTGAGAGTATAACAATGTTTGGTAGGAGCCAGGAAGAATTTAAGGGCAGGGAGCATTCAAGAACAGCTTACCAATGAGTAACAAAGAGCTGTAAGACACTCTGGTATTTCTATGCAGCAGAATGACCACAGAAATTGGCAAAGAACTATACGTTTTAAAAACTCCAGATATCCTTACTCTTAAGAAGTAATGTTTGAAGAGTTAAGTATGCTTTCCCTGGTTTGATCATATCACAGCATATGCATGAATCAAGACACCAGAACTGTGCCTGTTCATGGAAGTAATTTTTTATGCCTAGATTTTTTTTTAGATTTAAAATAATTAATAAAATAATGATCCTCTAGAGCTCACAAAAACCAATTCCCTCAGCTGATACCACACTTCTACTGGGATCTCCCCCTGTGGTAGAGCTGCATGTCATCACACGATGCAAGTGTCTTTCAGCAGCATGGAGATGCTTCTTACTCTAGCTCTCTCTGTCCTCCTCAGTCTCACTCGCTCTGTCCTCTCCACAGTTCCCTCAGAACTGATCCATGGTAAACAACAGAAAGGCACTGAGGAGAAGTCATTTCAAGGGGATGGAACTAAACAAGAGAAAGTTATTTCTCTCCCACAGTCACCAAGTCTGGAAGTCATTAGTTCAGGTCTGGTGTGGCACCCTGAAGTATCAGAAACCCAAGCCTGTGCTTCATTATTTCTCTGCCACGAGGACTTCCCATTCTCAAGGTCCTTTCTGGCCCAAAAAGGCTGCTAGATCACCAGACATCATGGCTGCATTCCAGACAGCAGGAATATGAAGAGGAGTAAATCCTTCCTCCTTCGAGGAGACTTCTAAAAAATTTCACACTCTCCTTCTGCTTCCATTCTGTCAACCACAGCTCAGTCACATGACTACACATAACTTCATAGAAAGCTAGCAAATACAATATTTATTCCAGAAAGTTCAGTGCAAAGACAAAAAACAGCTATTTAAAAGGAGATGTAACAAATTTTGGATAACAAGAAAAATTTCCCCCATGCTACTCACCTAATGCTTCCTGAATGAACCTATGCTCATAGAAGAGAATAGTGCCCTATTGTCTCATCCCTTTTTCCTAATTATAATCTTCAAGAATTCATTTTCAGGCCTGTGAAAAAACAGCAAGTGCCTGCTGGAGTTCCTGCAATGGAATACTATTCAGCAGTAAAAAAGAAACTAGTAATCTGTAATACATCAGTGAGTCTCAAGGCAAGCATGCTCAATGAAAAGAAGTAGACCAAAAATTAGAGTACGTGTGTGTGTGTGTGTGTGTGTGTGTGTGTGTGTGTGTGTGTGTGTTTGTGTATAAAGTTCTAGAAAATGAAACCTCACCTGTAGTGACAGAGCTGGACCAGTGGTTATCTAGAAATAGTGGGAGGAGGTAGGGAAGGCTAACATAAGGTCTAAGAGCACCTGAATCTGGTGGATGTGTTCACTACCTGGACCATAGTATTGGCTTTCTGGGTGGGAATGCTTACCAAAACCCATCAACTAGAACCCTTGAAAGGTATATGGTTGACTCTGTGATTGTTTTTCAATAAAGATGCAAATTTACTTTTAGAACAAGGCTCCTATATGTGTGCCCCTATGCTAGAAGCACAGAATGAGTTGTGTCCTGGCTTCTGGTGTTTCCCAAGTCAGCAAATTACCCTAAGGAATAAATCAGGGTTTCTAGTGTAAAGGGGGTGAAGTGTGGCCCCTAATCCCAAGCAGTTCTGAAATGAACTGAACCAAGCACCTACAAGCTGCTGCCCTCAAGTAGTTGCTGCCAGCCCCAAACTCCACTCAGGTGTAAGAGTTTCATGGCCAGGAATAATTGGCAGGCACACTGGACTGCCCAGAGCTGTTGCTACAGGAAGCCATGGGTGCTCGTGGGGATAAGGGTGTTCATATTTTAAACATCCCATGGTAAACTGTATATTTTCCACTTCTAGAAATGCAATGCAATGACATGCTCTCTTCATATTTCACATCTGTGCTGCAGAGCTGGGAAGGATCAGATGACAGAGACAAGTAGCCAGCACAAACGAATCCTCTAAAGGAATTGTTAGTGGGGCAGCTGTTCGGAATCTGCTCTTTCCAATGACCAACATACTCATGTCTCGACATCTCTTGGCCCTGGCTTTATGCTTGTGTAAAAGTGTGTGCTAAGTTCTGGAAGTCTCAGATGTTGGCCCCAAGGCCAGCTATGGAGACAATACTCCGTTTTCTCCTCAGTTTTCCCATCTGGCTCCAAAGGCTTATGACGGCTGGGACCTGTCCTTCCAACACAAAGCTGTTGCTCCTTACTCTCCTCAATGAGGAAAAACAAAATCCCAGAGGCGAGTTCAAAACCCATGTTGAGGAAGACAGGCTTTGTTTTGTTTCAACTTCCCTGAGCCTTTCCTTGTTGGTCTGTGTAGTCCGGCCACTACTAAGTTGTGTCCTGTGACCCTACAACCCAAAATACCCACTAGCCTGATACATGCCTGACCTCATTTAGATAAAAACACTGGAGTATCTATCTACAAGGCCCACATTACCCAGAAGGCCTTGCAATGTCAGCAATTCAAACTCTGAGGAAAAGAAATGGACAGGTATAGGCTGGTCCACATGGCTCCAGAAGACCAAGTAGCAGAGGATGTGTGAGGAAGACGAGACTGTGGCTATAAACTTTGGTGAGGTCAAATATCTTCAAGAGCTGGCACTTTTGACTCAAAATGGCTTCTCTCACATCAGATCACCAAGTCATCTTCATATATGTATATTAAGTAAATTCTTAAGGCACGTGATTCAAAGCACTTACTTTCACAGGTCTGCTATTAATAAAAGCAGGTCTGCTGAATGGGAAGTGTGTTGGCCTGAAGGTGCAACTGACCTTGTCAACCCAGAATGTCCCATGCCAAGGCCCTCTGCATCTAGAAATAATCTCCCACCACGTTTTTCCTTTTGATGGATACCCCAATACATTCAAACTGCATGTTCTCTCTCCTTGATAGTGACTATTAACTGTTCAAGGTAAGAAGTTTGATTCCAAGGTACAAGGCCTTCCTGTATCTCTCTCTTTTAAGACAGAGTCAGCTGGCATTAAACTCATGGTAATCCTCCTGCCTTATCTCCCAAGTACTGAGATTACAAGCATTTACCACTATATCATGTTTATTTCCTCTGTGGGAGAGGGAGGAAACTGTATACTTTATTGTTGACTTCAGCTGCTTATGTTACTTTCTTATAATTTTCTCTCTCAGAGTCAGTTTGTGTTCTTTTACAATCCTGTGTGCTCTCCAAAGCATCCGGGACCTGGCATTGCAGGCTGTATTTTCAGCACAAACCAGGAAGGGCTTTCTTAGTTCTCACTACACTTGACTTTGTCCTCTCGGGTTTTCTCCTGAAAAGTCAGTTTCCTACATACATCATTTCCTTGGATCATCTTCAAACTGGCCCGAGATGCTTTATCAATGAGACCCAGAGCAGCTGCTGAAGGTAAGAAGAGATAGAGAGATGAATGATGTTCTCCATTGTTTGTTCTTTGAATGTCAAGCAACTTGTCCCTCCTCAGTAGACCACTTCTTCCTTAGGAGCACATCTGTGAGACAGAGGTGTGTGTGTGGTGTAATGTAGTTTATGCCCTCACATTTCTGAGGGGCAGAGGTGGGAATGGAGACGTCAGAATGAGTCCATCCAAGCCCAGTATGACAAAGCCATAATCCCACATGTCACAGAGCACATCACTGTTGACTACATCACTTGTATAACTCTCCCAGCACTACTACACCTTGCACCTTGCTCTTTGCAATGTAAGCCAAGAGAGAGAGAGAGAGAGAGAGAGAGAGAGAGAGAGAGAGAGTCTGTGTGTGTCTCTGTGTGTGTGTGTGTGTGTGTGTGTGTGTGTGTGTGTGTTGGTTTATTTGGGGGGTTTTGTGTGTTTTTTGGGTTTTTGGTTTGATTTGGTTTGGTTTGGTTTGGTTTGGTTTGGTTTGGTTTGGTTTTGCAACATGATCTCATTATGTAGACCCAGGTGGCCTGAAATATACTATATAGTCCAGATTTGCCATAAACTCACAGGGATCTACCTGGCTCTGCCTCTTGAGTGCTGAAATTAAAGGCATGTATAACTGTGTTTGGGGGTTTAAATGGGAAACATCTCCCATAGGCTCAGATGTTTGAACATTTGATCCTCTGTTGTAGTTTTGTTTGGGAACATTTTGGAAGGTGTGGCCTCATTAGAGGAAGTACATCACTGGAGGAAGGCTGTGGGTGTTCATAACCACACCATAACTCTCATTCTCTCACGATTTCTTGCTTGATATTGATGTGGTTCCCTTAGCTTCCTGTTCTAATTGTCATGCCTACCAGAGGTTGCCATGACTTCCCATCATATAGGACTCACCCCCTCTGGAACGGTAAGCTAAAATAAACTCTTCCTTCCACAACTTGCTTCTGGTCATGGTATTTTATGGCAACAGAAAAGTGACTAATGCAGCCAACAAGCTCTGAAAAGCAGGGACATGTGCACTTCTGATCCACAACCATGTGGGCAGAGCTGGACCACACTGCACCCCTGTGGGAAGCCACCTGCTTCCTCTAGCTTCAAGAGCTCCACTGCCCCATGCACTAATGCTGGGACACCAACCAGCTGGGGCACAGGTCACCATAAGCCAAGACACACTCTACCTTAGGGTTGTTTGCTTTCTGGAGTTGGAGGTGCTCCTTTTCCCAGGAGACATTTTCCGTTGGCACTCAGACTCTGTTGTAGCACTGGTCTCACTTTTTCTAAGGCTTTTCATTTGAAATGTTGTTTCTGGAATACACCTTTCATGTAAGCCCACATTATTCTCCCAGTCACATCTACTGATAGTCTCCTGGGCCAGCTTTACATGTAGAAGAGTTATTGCCACCCCTTAGGGAGAGGTAAAGAGATTGGGAAAGTCTTGATAGGCTGATTGGTGTGGCTGGGCATCCATAGCACAGAAGGCTGCTGACCCAATGCAAAGGTGTGGCTGAGAAGAGCATCTTATTTGTCCTTTAAATGGTCCCCAGGTTCCCATATTGTTCCCTAAAGCCCTGCCCCTACCCCACCTACCTCCCAACAAACCAGGTCTGTTCCATCAGCGCATCCCTTGCTATCAACGGCACATCTGAAATAAGGATAAAAACATCCTATATAGCAATGTTTACTTACCAGAATTCCTTAAAGAAAATATATTTGGAAGGAAGGGAAACAGGAGATACTTCACAGTGAGAAACTAGACATTCATGTCTGAGGAGATTTAACACAGAAATGATGGTGGCATTGTTTAGGAAGCTGCTTTGTAATGGCACCCTCCTCATTGCCTCTTTGAAATCTTTGCTAATGTTGACATTTCTCATTTAGGGGGAGAGGTATAGATTCTGGAGGGGAGGTAGGAGCAGGAAAGGCTCGTGATTGTGTTTATATGTGTGTATCTGTGCATCTGTGGACAGCTGTGGGGCAAAGACAATACTAGACAGTTTCATTTTACTTACTCTACCTTTAGTTACACAAAGAACATGTGTATGAGAGACATCTTCAATTTTGCAAGATATATATGTCTTATATATTATATTACATATACATATATACATTATAAACATCATATCTAAACACACTCAATGGAAACCTATAGGAAACATCAGTCTGCTCTGTAAGCTGCCCCTCTTTCCACACTTTTTCTGAAGGGACATATCTAGCAGGACAATTCCCTTTACCAACAGCTGGAACCAATAGTTCAAGATCCTTGGGATCAGAGTCCACAAACGTGACTGCCCTCTCTCTAGATCCTCTTGCTGCCCCAGACCCTCCAATGCAGGTTGATATAATTAACTCCTATATGTAAAGATTAGCCTGGCTGGGCAAAAGCTTCTTGACAAGAAGTAAAGTGGACAGACCCATTTGGAGGGTCTAGAGAAAGAACAGAATCAGAATCCGCTGGTTCTATTCAGCTGTTAGTTGTTGTCAAATTCCTTTGTTCTATGACACTAAAGTCAGATGAACACCCAGATGATGCTTACAAAATAATGTACCAAACCTTAGCTGCTCAAGCCACTATTGACATCCTTCATAGGACAGAATCACATTCATTAGTCACCTGTGTATTTAGCTGATCCACAGAGACATATTATAACTATCACACTTCCATTATCACTCATATCCTACTTCAGTATATCACACACCAGGAAAATACACAACTTTAGGGATTTTTTTCCCCTCTGGACATTGGGTAAGAGAAGTGAAAGGGATTTGTCATCAGTCTGCTAAATATCTGAATCGTACAGGTGAGGACGCTGAATCTGACAATGTGAACATGTGTGGTCCTGTTAGATTTGCTAAACAGACAGCCTTGTATGATGGGATGGGTCATAGGCCATCAGAAAACAAAAAGAAACAGAAAGAAAAGCAGCCAACAGAGACTGCAATGGCCTCAGGAGAGTGGTCAGTGGAAGGCGACGTAGAGATTATTTTCTTTTCTTTTTTTTTTTTTATATTTTTCTTCATCTCTATCAATCGATTGTTGGCTCAGTATTCTAGAAGTCAAGAATACAATAGAATTTTAAATGTTTTCTAAATTGTTATAGTAGCATTAATACTATACTGTACTATAAGACTATTGTATTGTGGTGATCATCATCATCATTGTCTATGTACTGTCTTAGGAAACAAATTTGCCTAACATCTTAGTTCATTTCTCTGGCTATGTCAAAATAGCTGAAGCTAGACATATAAATAAAAGAGTTCTATTTAGCTCTCAGTAGTGGAAGCTGGAAGTCCAAGGATAGGCAGTTCACTTTCTAAAATTAATCCAACCCTCCTCCTTTAACACAGCAGATAGACAAGGAAAAGCAAGTGCCATCCAAACCAGTACATTGTTTACTATAGAAAGGTCATGTGAGACTTTAAGTTTTCATTGTGTACATCCATTGTACCAGGTACTGTGTTATGTAAGGACACTTTCATGCATATGATATATGCTAAGCACATGCCCAGGCCCTTCTAGTCTCCCCTCTCTCAGCCCTCACCACTTCTTTGTTTCCTAGGAGTTTTGTTTCTGTTTTCATGTCATATACATGTATCTATATGAACTCTAGGAATCACAAATAAGAGAAAATGTGACATTTATCTTCCTAAAGCTGGTTGGACTTGCCTAATCGTGTCTAGTTGCATGCATTTTCCTGTAAACAACATAACTTCATCCTTCTTTATTATAACAAGTACCTAGATACTAGATCCACTCACCAAGAGATCATTGGATCACTCGTGATGGTTCTAACCTAATCAGTGGAATAGTATACTGATGGATTCATTCGCTACAGAAGGATGCCCAACTTGAAGGAAGTAATTTCCTGAGAAGATATCCTAGCCTTTGGAAGCCATCTTGTGCCCCCTCTCCCCCATCCTTTCCTCCTTCCCTCCTTCTCCTTTTTTTCTTTTTCTATCTCTTGTCTCTCCTCTCCCACCCTTTCCAAACACCATGAAATGGACAATTTCACTTTTCAACATCTTTCTGCTATGATGCTCTGCCTATTTCAGGCCCAAAAGAAATGAAGCCAGAAGACTATGAACCATGACTTCTGATGGCAAGAAACAAAACAAATTTTTCTTCCTCTTAAATGGTTTCTTTTGTCTATTCGTCTCAGCAACAGAAGGTCTGAATAACAAATTGAACAGTCTTCTAGATCACTCAGTCTCATAGGTTTCCTCTCTGACTTTTGCATCCCTCCCGAAGATAATTCTTGAGGAAGAATTGGTTTAATGGTGACAGGAGAGAGGGTTTGGTCTGCATTGTCCTACCCTCAGGCCCCTATAGCATTCAATCCTTTAGTTTTTACCCTCTATTCAGGGAGCCTCCAATGCTGAAGTCTGTGGCTGAGTAACATATTCTGGGTGCTCTCTAGCATGGCCTGGGACCTGCTACCTCAGCTCCCCATGAACTAACTACCCATTCTCATTATCTCTGGCCTGTGTTTTCCATTTAATGTCTATTCTGGCAGTCACTGTAGTGACAGCTTCTTGGATCATTCATCAGCCAGAGCTGCCCATGGCACTCATAGCACACTCGCTCAGTGGATCTGGGTGTGACTTCTATTGCAGGACCCTGCCAGCTACTACACTGAATCTGTCATCCTGGAGCTATTGGTGATCCCCTGAGAGGCATATCTCTTGGCAGATTTCTGTCCTCAGGAGACAACAATCACCTGAAGGGTAAACATTCCCATTATACACAGAATCATTATTGTATAATCCTGCAATTAATCCTAATAGAGCCAATAAAGATCATTATCTGAGCATATTAGCATGTATTCTAGAACTTGTGCAAATTCAACAATTTTTAACCCATGATCACTTCAAAATCATAATCATAACTAGCAATCCAATTGTACCTGAAGGATCAAAGAAAGTGCAGAGTTCCTAGACCTGCATAGAGAACAGAGTATTAGCTACTGCAAGCAGAAGGACACCCAGCATTCCCTAGTTGGACACACAATTAGAGTTGGCCTTGGGCATCAATGGTGATCTTGCTGGCCTGGCCATTTTGCAAGTGTGCCATGGCCCTCACAACATTCAAGCCCTCTCTCACCTTCCCAAAGGTTACATCCTACCTGAGCACTCAAGCTTGGTAATGCAAATGGGCAAATGAAAGCCTGGGACCTGTCTGTGTTGGATCCAGCATTTGCCCTGGATAAGGTGCCAGGACTTATACACTTCAGAGTGAAGTTCACTCAAATTTCTCCTTATAGAAGCAATTGCCACTATGGTGGTTATGGCATGGGAAGTCATCACGCTGACATATAAATCCCCAAAGTAATTCTGTAAAGCAAGAGGCAGGATAAAAAGAGGACCTTGCTGGAGTCACAGCACAGACATTTAGCAGTTACTGATGGTTTGTTTTTTGGATTTTGTTTTGGTTTTTTTGTTTTGTTTTTTGTTTTGTTTTGTTTTTGTTTTCTTGGCAAATGTCTAAAAGAATTGTAGCCTAAGAACTTGTCATCAATGGTGATTGTTGAAGAAGCTGACATCGTTGACTCCAGGAGAAAGGAACATCTGCAAAACTGGTCCATGGTTCTATGCCATCTGCATATGAAGTGACATTTGCAAATATTTATCAAATACCTGCTAAAGTTTAATAACAAGAGAAAAACAAGCTCTCTACATTGAAAGAACGTGCCATCAAAGCCAGTGTTTCTTAACTGGGGATAATTTTTCCCCTAGAAACACTTGGCAACATTGCAGACGTTTTAGTTTGGCACAGTAAGGAGGGTATCCTATGGACATCTAGTGGGTGGAGACCAGAGATGCTGCTCAGTAACCTACACAGCACAAAACAGCCCCAATAACAAACATTTATTTGGCTAAGAATGTCAGTAATGCTAAGATTGAGAAACCCTGGGCTGAAGACTCAGAGAACTATAAACAGTGGCGTGCTGGTAAACATTAACAACAGGCTCTCTGGGGGAGGGAGGCAGTCTCCATCTGCAATGTTTACCAACTTACATGGTATTCATACTTCAACCGTGGCTGATTTCAAACTTACACAGGGTGGCATGAAATGCAGAGCTGAGAAAACAGGTTGCAGCAGGACATGACTGCTTTCCACTTCCTCGTATAGTTACAACAGATCTAAGCAAGCCCAGGGACCTATAGAATAGTAACATCATAAGAGAGGCAGATGATGAATTCTTAGCATTCTACTGTTGTTTACGATGAAACTCATTTAAACGTGTTCATGTAATTAATTTTTATAAATCTTTACTGAATAATTGGTTTGCAAAACTACTAAGAATTGAACATAGGCTTCTGTGAACCTGCTTGAAAGCAGATAGAGATAAGAGGATAGAGATAAGAGGGCTGAAGGGGGCAAGAAGCCAATGTACAATATGAAGCACTGTCCTGGACCAACGCTGTGACTAGTGGAGAAGTCCCTGGGGAGATGCCCAGGGTGGTACCTCATGAACTAGGTAAGAACCACCCAGAAAATGAACTAGGCGGGATGCACTCCCTAATGCTGGAACCCAGTGCCTGTGCTTTAAAACATCTAGACTCAGCCTTCCTATGCAATCATATTGAATTATAAAAGAAAGATGATTCCCATTTATCATACATGATACTGTTCACTGTAGGTGCCAATTTGGATGAGCTAAGAAATACCTAGACAGCTAGTAAAACAATTTTTAGTACGTTTTATGAGGGAACTGGAAAGAAGAAAAGGAGCAAAGGAAAGGGAATTCTCCTTCTTTTGAAGATGGGACACTTATTTTTCTGTCCTTAGGCATCAGAGTGCCAAATGTTGAGGCCTTTGGTCTAGGCTGAGTTTTACCACTGGCTACCCTGGTTCCCCATTCTTTGGATTCAAATTGAGTTGTTCCACTGACCTCCATGTTCTCTAGCTTACAGATAACATGTGGAACGACACCTCAACTTCCATAAGCCTATTCTCATAACAATCTCCACATCTACCTGTTTATCTTCCTCGTATTATTTGTGACTAATACACCACACTAAAAACAAACACGGTATTCCTCCATTTCATCCCTAATGACACAGAAAAAGAAATAGACTTCAAAAGGGGAACTACTGATAAGTTTAATATCGATATCAATATTGATAATATTGATGTTTATCAAGGCCATTCACATGCTTGTTTCACAGCTCCACATTATAGTCCAACCCTGAGGGAAGTCAGGGCAGGAATTTGGAGGTGGGAGCTGAAGCAGAAGCCCCTAGAGAGGCGCTGCTTACTGTACTGCTTTCCAGGGCTTGCTTAGCCTGCTTTATTAGACCACCCAGGGCCACCTGCTTACAGGCAGGACCACCCAACAGTGGTTCTGGACCCTTCCACATCAACCATCAATCAAGAAAATGTCCTATAGACTTTTCCTAAAGGTCAACCTACGGAGGCATTTTCTCAATAAATGTTTCTTCTTGCAGGGTATGGTGAGATGATGCAGGCCTTTAACTCAGCACTTGGAAGGCAAAGGTGAGTCTGTTTGAGGACTACATAGTGAACACCAAACCCCTAGAGCTATCTATAGTGAGATGCAATACCAGCAAAAAAAAAGTTCACTTCCTCCCAAGTGGCCCTAGCTTGTGTCAAGTTGGCATAAGACAATAACAAGCAGAATCCTCAGGAAGGCTTTTGCTCTGTGCAGAGGAAAACACTTCGTGATCCTTCTTTTGGCCCCCTCAACGTTGCCAAATGTCCTCTACCTCTGCAGTAAATGCTGATAATGTCATTACCTGGGCACCTGCCACATCAGCACTGAGTAGCCCAGTTGCTAGCTGTCAACACCAGTACACCTTCTGTAGGACACCCTGGGCACTCCAGAGCCCACTGTCACACCCATGTGACTGGGGAGGAGCAGGGTGAGAGACGCTAGCCCACTCACTCTGATGGATACCATCTACACTGAATCCCAGAAGGACCATTTTCTGGGTACTTAGGGCCATAACCTACTTGATAACAAACAATAGAGTTGCCGGGAGACAGGAGTCCAGCCATGTCAGTTTCTAGGCCCTGTGCCCCTTCTAATTGTTGTTTTACTGCCTTGTTCACTTATTGACTAGTCTGAAAATTCCCCTTCTCCTCATAGCCTGCCCCAGTGAATGCTTCTTCGGAACCATGACTATTCTACAGTGGTAGGTCCAGCAACAATTTCACCTTGTAAGCTAATGTTTGCTATTTCTTCTCCTTCTCCCTACAATGGGTAGCAGCAAAACTCAGCAGTGAAGTAAGAGAGGACAGGAATAAGCATTCACGTAATGCTTCCACCTGCCCACAAGCACAGTAAACTCTTGTGGATGTTGTGGGATATTTCCCCAAACATGGCGGCATAATTATGCACCATAAACTACATATAGTATCGTCTTCCAAACACTTTTGTATTGGTAACACCTCCAAGTCTGACAAATCCATTGTCTCCCTGTTTTGTTTTGTCTTCTAGAAGATGAGACAAATGCTAATAGCTCCGATATGAACATAATGTAACCAAAACTGTGTCCTAAGTATAGAGAAGGCAGAAGTCAGACCAGACAGCTGCTCATCTGGGTAGCTGTTTGCAATTAATAAACACAGCATTACTAGAGCCTCTTTGCAGAGCATCCCTACACTGGGAAAAGTTTGCTTACACTGTTCACCAACTGATCTGAATCCACAGCTGAACACCTGATTTTGATGTAAGTGTTATGTAGCATTCACAATGTTAAGTCATTTTCTCCAGATTTCTGTGGAAATGTTTCAAATGTCTGAGAAGACGTCTTTGCTGAGGAAAAAAAAAAAAAGATACAGAGAGACTGCACATATGCTGCAGGCTGCTCCCTCTTGCATTTTGTTGAACTGATGATTTCTATGCAAGAGTAAGTTATCAAGCAATGTTTACTGAGTCAAGAAAGCATGGAAGAGCATTGCCTACCATGACATAAAAAGCTATGTGTGGGTAAGAACCTTGTGGGATTCATTATCGTATCCCTGCTTCCTGGTTCTTAGACTGGGACCTAGCACGTCTCCAACAGAACA
>JADRCD010237707.1:0-51929 GCA_019843815.1 Montemys delectorum | reverse complement strand
GAAACATCGTGCTGGCCAGGAAACAATGCCCAATCTTAGCCATAAATGAATCATTTCTTGGGGTACCTTTATGCCTAAATATGAGGGTGTGTTGATGATTGGAAAGACTGATCTGGAACACGTCTTAGTTAGGAGATACAAGCAGCTACCTTGAATAGCCAGGAGGCATGGTTACCCCTTTGGGTCCTTATTGCCTCTTGCCCTTGATCAGGTTTTTAAGCCCGATACTGCAGACGTGACTGGTGTAGACAAGTGTGCGTGGCAGCATGCAAGTTAGCTTAATGGTGTAATGCTGCAAATTTTTCTCTATTATCAGCCAGAGTGTGCAACATGTATGTGGAAGAGCTAAAATAGCTTAACAACATGCTACACTGGACACATAAAGGTATTACCATGAGTAGTCTATAATTAAGCCCAAGGAGACATCTAGGGAGTCCATACATCTTAGTGAGCAGTTGTAGTTTGCTTATTTATAGCATGTTATTTTCAGGAACTAGTGGTGGACATACTTGTATCACATTTATAGATTTATAAAAAAATAAAGATTTCATTTTGGTCATTCTTCAGACTTTCGGATATGAGTGACTTATACTGAAGTAATTGTATACTTTTTGGATGTTACACCATTTTATTTAGGCTCTTTGATTTTGATAGATTGTTAGGTACTGAAAACTTGAATGAATACAAATATAATGACCTTACTCAGCCATTAAGAAATGAAGTATTTTGAAAGTTGTTTCTCCAGTCCTAGTCCATTCAGGTTGGCAACTGACAATTCTTGTCATTCTAAGGAAATTTGGCGATTAAATGACAGTGTTACATCCTCATGAGAAGTAAAAATGGCCTGTGTGTCCTATGGCTTAAGAGCAATTTTTAAAACTTGGAAGTTGTAGTTTTTCAGTTTGTGTATACTTACCCCAAATTGTGGTCTTTTAATTGTGTGATTTGCACATTGGACGAACGAGGGAAATTAACAAGTAAGTATTTTGTGTGTATTTAGTGCTTGCTTTGTATTGATAGAAAAGCTTTGAAGTATGATTAAGTCATAAACTCTATTTTTATTTGGGAGAAACGGAAAAAAGGTGCCCTTAATCTCTAACTAAAACATCATAATTTCTCAACTTTTACCCTTAAATTATAATTTCAAGATATTTAGACACACTGCATCTTGTGTTTGTATTACCTCCTCCCCAATATTATGGTTTATTCTTTAATGACTTTTAATTTAGATATAATAGCTTATATTTTAGATTTTGGTTGGTATCTTGCCAAAATAAGTGTTACTGTTTTTCAAGCTTGATCCCTTTCCTCAGTTGTCTTATTTAAAGAGAAAGTTAAACTCATAAAAAATAGAAAGATTTGTTGATTTCATTCTCAGCATCCATGTTGGTTAGTGACTATGAGTTGTAATTCCATTTGCAGAGAATTTCAATTCCATTTCTTGCCTCATGAGGCAATGTAAACACAAAGGCATATATACAAAGAGAAAACATAAAGTTCAAATGAGTATTAATGAAACACATTTGCCTTTTGAACTCCTATTAGAATTTTACTAATCTGGTGGACAGAAAAAAGAATCAATATGTTCTTCATTGCTCCACTCCTAAAACATTGCAATATTCTGGGAAAATTTGGCATAATAATGTGTTTAATGTACAATCTCACCAATGGTTAAGAGTCCATAATAAGGCAGATATGTTGCTACATGACTGCAATCCCAGTATTTCAGAGGTCTTGGAAAGATCAGTGCTTCAACTCAACTCTGTGAGATACTGAAGATCTCCGTCACTTCATGTGACCCTGTTTCACACACACACACATGCACATGCACACACACACACACACACACACACACACTCACACAGGTGTAATCTAGCAATATTTGGAAGAAATATTATTAAATTAATTTTGAAACTACACAAAAGCATTGAAAACAGTACAAGTTTTTAATTGTCCTATTTTATAGTGAAGGTAATTTATCTCTTCACAAGTCCCAGAGATGTTCTTACGTCAGGATGTGACTTCTTCACTGCTGTAAAACAAGTAAAGAAACAAGTGCTATGGCAATAGTATTTTGAGGATTTAATTCAAGGATAGGGTGAGTATGTTGTATTGATAAGGAAAGGTCAGATGCTCTTTGACATGGCTGGGCCCTGTCACACAACCACATATGGACCACATTAGCACTGCACAGTAGAATGGATGAGTGACAGGATTATGGACCCTCCTTGGCTTGCCCTAAGATTAAACATCCCTTGGCTTCCTAAATTTTAGATATCAGGACAAACAGGAAATCACATGTGCCACGCAATTATCTTTTACGAGCCACAACCCTAGCACTACCATATACTACTTTATTTGAAAAAGGGTCTCATAATTATTACCATGCTAACCTTGAGCTAACTCTGCAGCTATATCCCTGATTTTATCAGATTAATCTTTAATCAGAACAGATTAATGAAGGACTATAAATATTCCAAAACTAACATCTTTTTGATACTTTTGACAAACTGCTCACTCTTAAATGCTTCAGAATAAAAGCATTTAAGATAAATAAAATTGGATCATAAAGATATAGCTCAGTAGTAAAGAGTGGTTCTCCACAACTATGAGAGCCTGAGTGCAAATCACACCACCCATGCTATAAACTGAATGTGATCTCACAAAAACATTTACCCTGAGGCTGGAGGATGAAAAAACAGAGATAGGAGGATTCTGGGTATTATTAGTTGCTTTTCTGTGGCTCTGAAAAATAGCTTGCTTGAGACAAGTCATATAAAGGTTTTAATTTGCTATAGTCATCCCTGAGATATAATGTCTATGCTGTGAGAACCGAGCATCAGAGCCAGAAGATGAGATGTAATTTAATGAGCAAAAACTGTTAATGATGGAGATCTAATTAAAGATGGCAATCCATACAATTCTACACAAACAACACTTCTAAGTGTGATGCAAGTTTCAAAACATGTGAGTACATTGGAACCACCACATTTAGGGCTTCTGATTTCCAGCATGGCTGAGATATCTATGACAAGAACTTAGGAAAAGACACTTACACATAAGAATTAGATCCATAAAACCAAACACACACAACTTTCTTTTTTCATCACTTTCCATGTGAACTCAGGTAAAATCTTCCATTCTCACACAGGCAAAAGCTTCCATTCTCACACAGGCAACCCCTGTGTCCATACAGGACATACAGCAAGAATTCTGTAAATAATGATTTTACCAAAAGAGTATATCTTATTTATGTTTTACTCCTGTGAATAGACACCATGACCAAGACCACTCTCTTAAGTACAACATTTAATTGAGGTTGGCTTACAGGTTCAGAGGTTTAGCCCATTATCCTCAAGGCAGGAACCTGACAGTATCCAGGCAGGTATCGTATAGCTGAAGCTGTGAGTTCTACATCTTCATCTGAAAACTGCTAGTAGAATACTGGCTTCCTGGCAGCAAGAATGAAGATCTTAAAGCTCACATCCACAGTGACACACCTACTCCTACATGGCTACACCTCCTAATAGTGTCACTCCCTTGTCCAGTCATATACAAAGATGACATTCCATTCTGTAACCCCCATAGACTTGTTCAAACGTGTAGGTCTATGGGGCCATACCTAAACCTAGCATAATGCATAATTGTTGAAGTCCAACTTTAAAAGTCCTCCTAGTCTGTAGCTGTCTCAACAATGCTAAAAGTCCAAAGTTCAAAGTCTCTTATGAGATCTATCCAATGACTTAACTGTAATCCCCAAAGCAAGACAGGAAACCAGTTGGGAAATCTCCAAACTCCTCATCTCAATGCCTAATGTTAAAGCTGTCTTCAGATCTCCAACTCTTTTCCATCTACATTGACTACAACAAACTTCTTTCTCCTGGGTTGGTTCCACTCCTTGTTTGCAGCTTTCCTCAACAGGCAAACCATGCATCTGTTATCCCCAACATCTTGGAGTCTCCAAGGCAACTTTAATGTTACAGCTTCTTGTTTCAATGTCTGAGATCCACATATAATCCTCTGGTCTCCAAAGGACTGGTGTCAATTCTCTAGCTCTGCCCTCAGTACCAATCTAAGCTCAGGTTGATCCACTCCACTGTTGCTGCTGTTCTTGGTGCTCATTTTTTGGTACTGGCATGTCCAATATGCTTGGTTCTTCTGCTGCAACTAGACTTTACCAATAGCCTCCCACAGGGTCTCTTCATGGTGCCAAGCTTCAACTCCTTTGCATGACTCTTTCAATGCTGGGCCATCAATTTCAACTGAGGCTGCACCTTTATCAATGGTCTTCCATGGCCTCTCCCAGTGGCTTGAGTTGCTCTTCAGGACTCCTTCAAGCCTTCAAAACCAGTGCCACCTGTGTGACTCTTACACCTTACCAAGTACAGCTGCATCAGGATGTATAACCTTGGCTATCTCTAGAACACATCTTTTTTTGTGCTGCTAGAAAACAGTTCCCAGAAGATTTCACCTCAATGATGCTGGTATCTTCTAAGTCATCACTAATTTCTTAATTCCAGCTAACCAGCACCAATTGTCCTGTTATTCTTTCTTATTATACACTCTTAAGCCAGAGCCACATGGCTAAAGCTGCTGTGTTCTCCTGCTTTCTGGTGCTGGAACATGGCCATGCTTATTCCATTATCATCTTTCTGTTATCTAATTACCGCATTTTATAAGTTTGGCTGTCTGGAACTTTCTCTATAGATTTACCTTGACCTCAGAGATCTGCATGTCTCTGTTTCCTGGCATAAAAGGAGTTTACCACCATGCCTCCATGCCTGGATGTAAGCTTTTTTCACCTAGAACTTGCTATGCCCCAACCTGGCCTTGAACTTAAAGATCTTCTTGGTTTTTCTCCTGAGACTAAAGGTTTGTAGCATGATGCCTTCACCTAAATTTAGCTGGATGGATTCTTACACCAAGGTTGTCACTCCCTTATTTCAATTTAATATCTTTGAACACAAGATTCAGCTCCATTTCACTTCTGGGCACTCCTTTAATACTCAAACCACATATTTTATACTTTTCCTCTCTAAGCTTGTTATGCTTATTCAAAATGCACCTCATGATACTTAACCAGTGAAGAAAGTCTATGATGGGCATTTCTGAAACTTCCTTTGTCAATGCAATTAATCTGAGTCTCTTCACTTTAGCCGTAAGAAGATTCTTCATACAAGTGAAAAAGTAGCCATGATTTTCACCAAAATACTACTAAAACAGTCTTTAGGCAACATACTGAAGTTCTTCTCCACTGAAACTTCTTGGGCCAGGTCTGCACAGTTCAAATCACTCACATAAACAAAGTCTGCCATAACCCTACTGGGATAACTCATTTAAAACATTTCATGGCTTTCCAAATCCAAAGTACACAAATCCACATTCTTCCAAACAAAAACATGGTCAGGCCTTTCATAACAATATTGCAGTCCCTGGTACTACCTTCTCTATTAGTTAGGGTTTTATTGCTGTATACAAATCCCATGACCAAGACAACAATTTTAAGAACATCATTTAATTGGGGCTGGCTTACAGGTTCAGAGGTTCAATCCATTATCATCAAGGTGGGAACATGGCAACATTCAGGCAGGTATGTTACAGCTGGAGCTGAGAGTTCTACATCTCAGTTCATCTACATTTCACTTTCATCTGAAAGCTGCTAGAAGAATACTGGTTTTCCAGATAAGTGTCTTAAAGCCCACACCCACAATGATACACCTACTTCAACCTTGGACACATCTTCTAATAGTGTGACTCCCTGGTCCAATCATGTACAAACCATGACATGGCAATATAGAATTAAATTTTCTTAGAAAGAATAGAGTAGAATCAAGGATAACAAAGGACAGTATGTGTAACACAATGTGATGGTTTGTGTAAGCTTGGCACAGGGCATGGCACCATTGGAAGCTTTGGACTTGTTAAAGTAGGTGTGTCACAGTGGGAATAGTCTTAAAAGGCTGAAACTCCTCCTAGCTGCCTGGGAGTTAATCTTTCCCTAGAAGCCTGCAGATGAAGATGTAGAACTCTCAGCCCCTACTATACCATGCTTGCCTGGAAGCTTCCATGCTCCGACCTTGATGGTACTGGATTGAATCTCTGTACCTGTAAGGTAGCAACAATTAAATGATGTCTTTACAAGAGTTGCCTTGGTTGTGGTGGCTTTTCAAATCAATTAAACCCAAACTATGAAACAGAATTAGACTAGAAGAAAATCATCTAATTGAGCTGTAGAAAGATCTCAGATTTTAAGAGTGCAGACTGCCCTTGTAGAAAACCAAAATGCACTGCCCCAAACCAATAACAGATGCTTCAAAGTGGCCTATAACTACAGCTGCATGACTCATGTAAAAACCTTGTGGGACTCATTTACTTCTGGTAGCACACATACATGTAGGGCCACAAAAGACCTAAGCCAAGAGAATAGATCAAATTGGTGACTTAAAAGAGCCTATCTGAGTAATTAAAAATTGAAAACAATTTAGAAAGTTACCTGATATTAGTTTGAACCTCCTTACACATGCACACCAATAAACATATGATCTTGGACCATATTGAATCACACATATACACATGTACACCAACCGTGTAAAGATGCAAGAAATAAACCAGAAACCCTAAAAGTTAGAATAAGTTAGCAAGATGAAGCTTTTGCCTCAGAATTGAGTTATCTCTCCAGAAAGAATCATTAAGTGCATAGGATGTTGAATTGTCTTCTATAGAAATGCCTAGTTTTACACACACACACACACACACACACACACACACACATCCCTGCTGCTGTCATCTTCTTTTTGGTTTTCTTTGACAATCTGTTCCTTATGTCTGAGAGATTGTGAATGTACTAATGATATTGTAATCATTAAATATTTATATGAGTAGTCTGCATAATATTGTATGTATAATATGTATAATAAATATAAATTATATATAAAATACTAGTGTTATGCCTTCATGTAATGGAGTGTTTATGAAGGAATAATCACTTAACTTTTTATGACATATAATTTTTTGGGATGACTTTCATAACTTAAAGCTTGGCAGCAAGCATCTTTAAACACTAAGCCATCTATCTGGCAATGGATACTTACTGGTATCTTTTTAATCTCCACTTTCTGCTGTGTTCTGTACAGTGTATTATGGATTGTGGTTTGAACATACATATGGCCTGATGTCAGTGAGGGAAAGAGACAATATCCTGATGCTAAGTTATGAAAAGGTGAAAAGGGTAAGCATTGCTTTTATAGTCACTTCCTAGCTTCTCATCACCTCAATACATTTAATAGCTCCTATTATTCAGTGTCCTCAGTACACTTGTCATATCATTGTTTGGCTCAGGAAGAATCCTAAGAGTTACCTATGCTCACGCCACTAGCCTGCTTCTGCATGTTCTTTTCCAAACACCAAGTTCTTTTACATGCCTTTCTATTTGCAACAACCTAAATTAATTTTCTTGTATGCCAAGGTGCTACACAAGAACCTCTAATTATATTTTTAAATTCAAAGAAATGTGTCCACTTACCTTTTCCAAATCCTAGGATTAGAAATCCATACCAACACACCCAAATAATGACTGATATAATTTGTGTGTAGGAGTTTGTTGAGGGTTTTCGGGTGCTTGTGAGTTTGCTTCCATGAGTGACAGTTTTTGTACAATCCAGAAAAAGTGATGGATTCCCCGGCTTGGTGTTACAATCATTTGTTATCTAACTGATGAGAGTTATGGAAACAAAATCCAGACCTCCTCAAGGGCAGTATGTGTTGAGCTATTCCTTCAGCTCTCATACGCTTTCAAATAGTGTATGAGTGTGTGTGTGTGTGTGTGTGTGTGTGTGTGTGTGTGTGTGTGTCTAATGGCATGTGTGTAATGGCATGTGTGTGTGCTTTTCTGATTTTTGTCCTTTTGCATTTGTGGAGGTCAGAGTCCAATTGGAGGAACTATTTCTGACTCCATCCTATTTGAGTTTTTTAAATATTTTTATACCTCCTTCCCTCTGTTGTTCCTTTCTTCTCTATTATTCTCCTTTTCTTCCATCCTTCTCAATTCCTGTTCTTTTTGTAATTCAGGTTAAAATTCCACTGTTAATTTTATTTTTTTTAGCACACTAAAAATTCCATCAAAAAGATCTGGGAATTCCTGGGAGAGACATTGGAACCAGAGAAACTGGAGTTAGTTATAAAGAATAACTCTTTTCAGATAATTAAAGAGTACAGGAAGATTCAGCTCCATCTTCTAAATATAGATGAAATAGATTTCTCACTAATGAGAAAAGGTAGAGAGATACTATATTTCTGAGATGCTTAAGAATGTTCAGGGGATTTCTTGTGTTTGGGACAGGATGATTACAGCAAGGTGGTTTTATGTGTTACTTTATTTAATTATTTAACTAATTAATTATTTAATTAATTTGTTAATATTAATATGTGGGATATGCATATATATTCACAAGAATTGTAATGCATCCATATACAGGTAGGTGTGGGTATATACATGTGTGCATATTCAGGAGGATAGCCAAGGGAGGTACAGGTGTTCTACTTCCTTCCCTCTGTCTTTGTCTGTTTGATAGAGTTTCCACGTGAATATTATACAGGATGATTCCAGTTCATCTAGCTAAGCAGATTTCCTTGAACCATCTTGAGAGCTGGGAGCAGCGGCTTTTGCCAGGACTGTCCTGCTTTCATGTAGATTTAGAGAATCTGAACTCCAGTTCCCATGGGTGTGAGATAAATTATTTGTCCACTGATGCATCTCTCTCATGCTTTTAATCATTGAAATTTTTATATACTGAATATGACTCCGACATGGCACTTTGAAAAGAATTTATTTCTATTGTTTTCCTCCTGTCTACTATGCTATTTTAGGACTCCCATCACCTAAAGTTGCCTTTCTACTCTAATGTGTCATGTTGTCATATGATATATTTCCTTTTCTTACTCAGGGTTCCTTTTCCTCTTCTGTGGTCCTTTTCCTAGTTTCAGGACTTATGGTCACATTAGTAACTATTATATGTATATATTAATAGAAATGATCAATTATTCATATAAAAGAGAACTTGTTGTTTTTTTATGTTTCAGAAGTATTTCGGTTTTTTGGTTGCTTTTTGAGAATATACAACTTGTAGATATGAAGAAACTTTCTGCTTACATAGAGAACTTATTCTTAAATTGTATAAACAGATTTTAAAAAAAATGTAAAGTTGTTGTAGATTGGGAGTGCTCTGACCCTGGGACTCAGGCAAGATCACCATTTTCTCTCCAGTTACTTTCTAAGGTGTGACCAGCTGGGAGGCACAGGCCATAGAAGCTGCAGAGCAACAAGGACAGGGTCCTTCATTCATCCATCTGCACCCAGGAGGGATGGCTGATCCATAGCCTTCTGGGCAAGGGTCTTACCAGGAGAGAGCTGATCTCCCTGGAGTGCTGACACAGGCATAGAGACCCACAGGAGGAACAAACTCCAACCAGAGACAGCAAGAACATCTAACACCAGAGATTAACAGATGGCGAAAAGCAAAAATAACAATCATAGCAACAGAAACCAACACTACTTGGCATCATCAGAACCTAGTACTCCCAACACATAAGCCCTGGATACCCGAGCATACTGAAAAAGCAAGATTTGGATCTGAAAACATATCTCATGATGGTGATAGAGGAATTTAAGAAGGGCATAAATAACTCCCTTAAAGAAATAAAGGGGAATACAAGTAAACAGGTACAAGCCCTTAAAGAGGAAACACAAAAATCCATTGAAGAATTATAGGAGAACACAAGTAAAAATGTAAAAGCTTTTAAAGAGGAAAGACAAAAATCCCTTAATAAATTACAGAAAAGCACAACTAAGCAGGTGAAGGAATTGAACAAAACCATCTGACTTTATTCTCAAAACTAAAATGAGTCTAGAATGAAAAATTCCCAACCCCACAGACAGAGACCTCCTTCTTAAAACCATTGTATGGGAAGGTATGATTTCTGAATCCAGACTAGCTTGCCAGGGCCTCCAGTAAGAACATAACAATAGGTGGATTGTGGCCACCAAAGACATAGGAATCCTATAATACCAGATTACATCTGTGGCTCAGGCATTTGTAACAGCAGTAAAAACAGAAATAATTATATTCTTAAATGCTGGACTTCCATAAGGCTTCTATGGGAGCAGTTGTCCCTCTTATTTTGGGGCTGAGGGCTGCCCAGTGTGGAGTTTAAAGGTTTCAGTGGCTTAACATCCTTATCATGTATAACAATTCAATTTCTCCTCCAGTGTAAACCTTTTCTGCAGTGGGGAAAGATTGGCTTAGTGGGATTAGTATCTGCTATGGGCAGAGAGTTTTGCAGGCACTCACACCTCCAATGTCCGGCCTCTCCACATTTAATGCAGAATCCCTTGGGGCAGGGGGCAACTGGGTCCTAGTCCCCAGGATGATAATTAAATAGCTTCAGGGCATCCCTTGGCCTGCAAGGAATCCAGGAACATGGGCTTCCAGCCTCTGGACACACAGGCACTGCCAAGGGGCTAGGAACAAGGGAAAAGGGATGTGGGAAAATAGGCAGCAGGGTGGCTGTTCTATGCTAGTGCAGGGCAGGAATTCACAGGTCCTGGGTTGAGTCCCACCTCAGCTGTGGGCCTGTATGCTGGAGGCTTTCCACACAAATATCTGGCCTGGCTTGGTACAAGAGCCCTAGCAAAGGGACGCGAACAAGCATGGGTGGAGCTGTCTCTGCAGAGTCTTCCAGGCCTCTCTGTTTCTCCTCACTGCTCTGCACTGAGTCAGGTTGGGCTCAGCCAAGGAGAAGCTAACTAGCCAGTGAGGAATTCAGAGCAGCTTCAGGCCACATTTTGGGAGAGCAGACCTCTTCCAGAGTGTTACAGCTCTTAGAACAAAAGACTCAGAAAACAGAGTAGATCTTTCATTCTTCCCGGGATAGGATATATACACAGTTTGGGGGGGCAGGTCATTCAGATTTTGGTAACAGTTATCTCTCATTGGTTTGGGCAGAGAATATTTGCATGTAAGAGGGCTTGACATATATCATACATCTCTTTTGCTGGGGCCATTGAGGGAGGTTGGGACTGAAACCTGAGCCAAGCTCCAAGGAGTTATAGCCAAACACATACAGTCCCTTGTGGACAGAAATTGCCCACTGGCTGCACTGGGATTCTAGGCCTATTACTCAACTGTGCCCAAGCTGCCTTTACAGCCCACTGCCCCACAACCCACCAATGAAAAATAAATATAAATAGTATCTAAGTATAATTAAAGAAAGTAGTGTCAGTGACCACACATAAGCATTTAGAAGCTCAGTTATGTTAGTCTAATTCTTTTCTCTTTTATTTAAATTTTATGTTTAATTAATATTATATTTCCCTTCCCTCCTCTTCCCCTAGACGTTCCCTCTCTGCCTGCCTTTCTCCAACATCCACTCCTCCCTTTTTCTTCATAAAAAGAAATGTCTGTCATGCTTTGGACAACAAGCAGCATTGGCCCATCAGGTTGCAGTAAGACTAGATCCTTTTTCCTGTTGAGTCTTCCAAGACATCCATGTTTGGGGAAAGGGTCTCAAGGGCAGGTAAGAGGGTAAGAGACCCCTCTGTTCCTGCTCTTTAGATTCCCATATGAACATAAAGCTATACAAATACAACATATGGGTAGATGGCTTATGTCAGTCCCATGCCTCCTCTTTGGTTGCTGGTTCAATCTCTGTGAGCACCTGAAAGCCCATGCTAGTTGTTTCTCTATGTTTTCTTCTGGTGTCCTTGACTCCTGTGGTTCTGATACTCCTTCCTCTCCTCTTCCACAAGATTCCTCAAGCTTTGCCTAATGTTTGGATATGGGTCTCTGCATCTTTTTTCTCTCAGTTGCTGGCTATGGCCACACTGATGATGGTTATGCTAGGTTAAGCTAAGGTCTTACTTCTGGCCAGGCTTTCATAGGGTAGACTTTCAGGCTGAGTGAGGCCATAGTTTGAGAGAGTCTTCTGGATATATAGACTGACATCCTAAAGGAAGAGCTAGTACATCCTGCCATTGTTCCAATAGTAGCACAGCTATCACTTCAGGGAGATTTTACACTGAATAATTGGTAAATGCAAGCTGTAAACCATTTGTAAAACTAACCCCAGTACTTGAAATGGAAAGAAGCACATTAGACATTGAAGGTTACCTTCAAATATGTAGCATGGTTAAGAACTGACTTAACTACCTGAAATTCAGAACCACTCTTGATAAAAGTCACTTGGAATCTCTTAGTGGGTGAAGGGTTAAGAATATTAAGCCTGGAAATTTGAATTTGATTTCTGGAGCCAACTTAATGGTAGAAGGTACCTGAGACTACAAGTTGTACTCTGGCCTCCACACACTAGAATTGGTATGTACATACAGACATAAGGCACCAGCTCAAATGTGCACAAAATTAAAATGAGTAATCTACTGATATTTTATTAAGTTGTCTAGCTAATCAAATGATTTTGGCAACTGACTGTATAGATTTTTCATTCTCTTGTCATTGTATTGAAAGTTGTTTACTAGAGGATGGTATGAGGCCCATGTGAACACAAATAAGCACAGGAGAATCCAGAACTCTTAAACATGCAGAGTTTTTTCTCCAGTAGAAGAAATAGACACTTGTTTACCCAGAAGGCTGGAGTAGATATTGTCTAACAACTCAGTGATTTTATAAAGCCTTCAGCTGAATACTCTGAAACCTTGAACATTCTCAGTCAGTAGAATATATCCTTATGCATGTTACAAATCCTTCCTCTCTTAGACTATTGTCTTCAACACTATTTATCAATCAATAAAATCCAATTCTTGGGGAGAAAGTCACAGGTGCTGGGCTAAAAAATGAACTTTGAAAAGGAGTTTCAATTGAGCCATGCCTAAAACTTTGTTAAGATGATTATCAGGTGAAAATTTTCCCAAAGCTTTACTGCAGTTATATGTGTAAGAAACAAAACCACTTAGTCAGAACCCAGAAGATTTTGGCCCAGCACCAGTTAAGTCATGCCAACCTGTGTTTCATTTATACCTCACTTGGATGATTTCCTGGTCAACTATGATGCTTATTGGGACCTCCACATGTGAGGATTGATCCACAGAGAGAATACAAAAAAATCTTTAAGTAGAAATTAGGGGCAGCAAACTTGGCCCATCATTGAAAAGGGTTTATGACTGTAAATTAGACATAAAATTAATAGGGTTCTTATCAGTGCTTTGAGACAAGGCATTTTGGGCAATTATGGAAATGTGTTTTGAGATAAGAGAAAGAAAATATTTAGTACAACTCTGAAATCTTATACTCATAGAATCTAATGTAAAGAGAGTCAATGAAAGGGGTGATGAAATTCTTGTCAATTATTTTTTAAGATGGAGTACAATATTGTATTCCTTAAATTCTTTAAGGAGGGACAAAGGAAAATAGAAGAGAGAGAATAAGAATTTTCTGACAAGATGTGTTCTGTCAGACAAATCTTGGGAGGTTTTGGCATGGCAGACAAAGTAGATTCAGTTTCATCATGACTTCCCAGAGGTCATCCAGGTATGCCTATTCATGGATTGCCATTTCAAGCAATCTGACTGGAAGTCAAAGCCCCCATAGCCCTGCAGAAGACCAGGGTTTTGTTTTGTTTTACTTTCAATAGTTTAGTTTTTATTCACTATACATCACTATTGTAGCCCCCTGTACCTCTTCTTCTCCTAGTCCAGTCATTATAAAGTCCACCCTCATTACCTCCTCTCCCCTTAGAGAAAGTGATGCCCACCTTGGGTATGATCCTACCCTAGGACATGTAATCACAGTAGGATTACAGCCTAGGTAGGGGATCCAATAGTAGGCAACAGAGTCTGAGACAATACCTGTTCCATTCCCCAGGGTATTTACATAAGGAACAAGCTACAGATCTGCTCCAAATCTGTATGGGAGCCATTGCATGCTCTTTGGTTGGTGGTTAAATCTATGTAAGTCCCCAAGGGCTCATGTAAGTTGACTATGTAGGTCTTCTTGTGTCTTTAACACATCCTTCTGACTCAATTATTAGTTTTTATTCTTTAATCATTTTTTACACTCCAGTCTTCATCCCCCTCCTGGTCTGTCCCCTGACCACTCCCAATTCCATACCTTCTCCCCGCTCTCCTGTCTCCAAGAGTATGTCTCAACCCCCCAATCCCCAACCCCAACTCCCACCTCATCAGACCACCTCAAATTCTACGGTCTTAAATCTGTTAAGTGTAAGTTTACCTTCTCTCACTGAGGCCAGACCAGGCAGTCCTCTGCTCTATATGTGCTGGGGGCCTCATATCAGCTGGTGTATGCTGTCTGGTTGGTGGCTAAGTGTCTGAGAGATCTTCTGGAACCTGGTCAATTGAGACTGCTGGTCTTCCTGTGGGCTGCTCTCCTCCTCACTTCTTCCAGCTTTTCCCTGATTCAACTACAGGGATCCCCAGCTTCTGTTCATTGGTTGAGTGCTAGTATTTGCATCTGACTTCTTCTGTTGCTTATAGGGCCAGTTTTGGGGCAGACATGTTAGGCTCCTGTCTTCAAGTACACCACCCTATCATTAACAGTTTCAGGGCCCTGGGTCTCCCCTTTAGCTGGATCCCAGTTTCGGCTTAGCACTAGACCTCCTGTCTCTCATGCTCTCCTCCATTTTTGTCCCTGCAGTTTCTTCAAACAGGAACAATACTGGTTCAGACCTATTGACTGTGGTAATGGAAACCCCATCCCCCCTTTTGATGTCCTGTTCCTCCACTGTCGGTGGGTTCTACAAGTTCCCTCTCCTCACTGTAGGACAGTTAATCCCACGTCCCTCCCTTAGAGTGCTGAGAATCTCTCACCTCTCAGGACTCTAGAGGGTACCACCATCTCCTATTTCCACAGGTTGCCTATTTCCATGCTTTATGCTGGTTCTAATGGCTTCACTCTTGTTCCTCTCAATACCTGATCATGTTCCCACCTTCTCTTTTCTGTCTCCTCTACCACCTATGTCCTCCCTCCCTCTACACCCTATGATTGTATTCTTCTCCCTCCCAAGTGGGATTGAGGTTTCCTCACTTGGGTTCTTCTGCTTGTTAACCTTCTTGAGTTCTTTGGATTGGGTCCTGGGTATTCTGCAATTTTTGACTAATATTCGCTTATGAATGAATACATACCATGGGTGTCATTTGGGTCTGAGTTTCCTCACTTAGGATTATAGTTTCTAGTTCCATCCATTTGCTGGCAAAACTCATGATGTCCTCATTTTTTAATTCTATGACTTATTCTTATTTATTTTAATTTTTATTTTTTATTAATTATTTTATTTATTTTTATTTCAAATGTTATTCTCCCTTCCTGGTTTCCCTTCTGCAAATCCCCTATCCTTTTCCCTTTCCACTGCTTCTGTGAGGGTGCTACCCACCCACTCCCACCTTACGGCCCAAGCATTCCACTATGTTGGTGCATCGAGCATTTGCAGGATCAATGGCCTCCCCTCTCAGTGATGGCAGATGAGGCCATTCTCTGCTACATATGCAGCTGAAGACATGGATCCCTCTATGTGTATTCTTTGGTTGGTGGTTTAGCCACGGGAGCTCTTGGAGTCTGGTTGATTGACACTGTTATTCCTTTGGAGTTGCAAACCCATCAGCTCCAGCAGTCCTTTCCCTAACTCCTCCATTGGGGTCCCATTTTCAATCTGATTGTTGGCTGCAAGCGTCCACACCTGTATTTGTCAGACTGGTAAAGCCTCTCAGGAGACACTCATATCAGGCTCCTGCCAACAAGGACTTCTTGGCATTAGTAATAGAGACTGGATTTGTGGGCTGCATATGGGTTGTATCTCCAGGTGGGACAGTTTCTGGATACCCATTCTTTCAGTCTCTGCTCCACTCTTGTCCCTGTACTTCCTTTAGACAGGAACAATTCTGAGTTAAAATTGTGAGAGGGGTGTGTGGCCTCATCTCTCAAATGGCCCCATCCAAGCACTGCATAACATCTGGATATGGTCTCTATGTGTTCTCTCCCCTTAGTTGGTTATTTCAGCTAATGTCATTCCCCTTGGGTCCTGATAGTCCTTTGCTTTCTTGGCATCTTGTACTTTTTGTTGACTATCCCCAGTTCTCATCCCCCACTGAAACACACCTCTGTTCAGTTTCCTGACCATCTGTACATCTCCCCCTTTTGCTCCCACACCTGATCCTGCCCCCTTTTCCTCGCCTCATCCTTTCTCCTCCCATGTCTCTCCCACCCTCTACATCTTACAATTATTTTGTTCCCCTTTAAACTCAGGAGTCAGCAGATACTAGAGAGGATATGGAGAAAGAAGAACACTCCTCCATTCCTGCTGGGATTATAAGCTTGTACAACCACCCTGGAAATCAGTCTGGTGGTTCCTTAGTAAATTGGACATAGTACTACTTGAGGTATGTACTCCTGGTCACATATCCATAAGGTGCTCCAACATATAACAAGGACACATACTCCACTATGTTCATACCAGCCTTATTTATAATAGCTAAAAGCTAGAAATAACCCAGATGTTCCTCAACAGAAGAACAGATAAGGAAAATGTAGTACATTTATAAAATTGAGTACTACTCAATCATTAAAAACAATGACTTCATGAAATTCACAGTCAAATGTTTGGAATTAGAAAATTTCATCCTGAATGAGGTAAAAAGGCAGAAGAGAACACCCCTGGTAAGTACTCACTGATAAGTGGATATTAGAAAAACAAGCTTGGAATACCTGTGATACAACTTACAGACCATATGAAGTCCAAGAATAAGGAAGAACAAACTATGGATTCTTCATTCCTACTTAGAAGGGGGAACAAAATGATGTCCTCCTTCTTAATTGATGAATAGTATTCCATTGTGTAAATCAACCATATTCTCTGTATCAATTCATCTGTTGTGGGGCATCTGGGTTGTTTCAAGATTCTAGCTATTATAATTATGGCTGCTATGAACATAGTGGAGCATGTGTCCTTAATATATCTCGGAGCATATCCTGAGTATATGCCCAAGAATGGTATAGCTAGGTCCTCAGGTAGATCTATTTCCACTTTTTTGAGAAACCTCCAGATTGATTTCTAGAGTGGGTGAATCAGTTTACCATCCCACCAGCAATGGAGGAGTGTTCTTTCTCCATGCCTTGCTTACATGTCCTGTCACCTGAGATTTTTTATCTCAGCCATTCTGATTGGTGAAAGGTGGCATATCAGGGTCAATTTGATTTGCATTTCCCTGATGACTAGGGACTTTGAACATTTCTTTTAGTGCTTCTCAACCATTAGGGATTCCACAGTTGTGAATTCTCTGTTTAGTTCTATACTCCTATGGTTTTGATTGATTTGTTTGTTTGTTTGTTTTTTTGTGGTTAGCTTCTTGGGTTCTTGGGTTCTATATATTTTGAATATTAGCCTTCTATCAGATGTGGGTTTAATGAAGCTACTTTCCCAATTTGTAGATGTTTGGATTGTCCTTTTGACTATGTCCTTTGCCTTACAGAAGCTGTCCAGTTTCATGAGGTCGCATTTATCAATTCTTTGGCATTGGAGCTCTGTTTAGGAAATCTACTCCACAGTAAGTTCAAGGCTCTTTCAAACTTTTTCTTCTATTAGATTCAGTGTATTTTGTTTTATGTTTAGGTCTTCGATCCATTTGATCTTGAGGTTTTTGCAAGGTGACAAATATGTATGTATTTTCATTTTTCTACATACAGACTACCAGTTAGGCCTGAATCACTTATTGAAGGTGCTTTCTTTGTTCCATTGTATATTTTTGGCTAATTTTTCAAAGATTAAGTGTCTGTAAGTGTGTCATTTTATTTTTTGGTCTTCAATTCTATTTCATTAATCAACCTTTCTATCTCTGTACCGATATCATCCAGTTTTATCACTATTTCTCTGGTACTGGAGCTTAAAGTCAGAGTTGGTGATTTTCCCAGATGTTCTTTTACTGCTAAGGATTGATTTCACTATCCTGGGAATTTTGTTTTTCCATATGAAATTGAGAATTGTTCTTTCCATGTCTGTGAAGATTTGTGTTGGAATTTTGATGAGTATTGAATTGAGAATCCTCTCTGCCACTTCCCTGCAAGCAGAGAGCCTATATTCAGGGAGTGCTTTAACCCAGGGACTCAGGCAGGACCAGGCAGAAGAAACAGGCCTCACAAGTCACACAGGGCAGCAGGGACAGTATCCTCTTAGCCTCCAAGTGACAGCGGTGGATTGGCAACCTTCTCTTCCCCTTCTCTGCAAGTGGAAAGCCTGCCTTCTGGGAGTGCTTTAACCCAGGGACCCGGGTGAGATCCCTCATTTTCTCCCTGGTGATTTTCTAAGGCAGAAACATCCAGGAGACATAGGCCTCACAAGTTGGAGGGCAGCCTGGTCAGGATCATTTCTACCTTAGACCACATATAGGAGGGACAACAGACCCACATCCCTCTCTGAACCATTCCCAAAAGTGGAGATCCTGTCTCCAGGGTATGCTCTGACCCCAGGTCTCAGGACAGACAAGTGATCCTCAGCCATCTGCGCCTGGGATTTTTCAGAGGAGAGCCGATCTCCCTGAAGTACTGACACAAGCTTACA
Organism: Montemys delectorum; assembly: GCA_019843815.1. Taxonomy (NCBI): domain Eukaryota; kingdom Metazoa; phylum Chordata; class Mammalia; order Rodentia; family Muridae; genus Montemys; species Montemys delectorum. The sequence goes on along the minus strand of JADRCD010237707.1, from coordinate 33,356 downwards.
GACCCACTGCAGGGACAAGCTCTAGTCAGAGACAACAGGAACATCTAACACCAGAGATCAACAGATGGCGACTGGCGAATACAAGAATCCTACCAATAGAAACCAAGACTACTTGGCTTCATCAGAACCTAGTACTCCAACCACAGCAAGTTCTGGATATCCCAAAACAATGGAAGAGCAAAATTTGGATCTAAAATCATATCTCATGATGGTGCTAGAGGAATTTAAGATGGACATGACCTAAAGAAAAACAGGAGAACACAGGTAAAAAGGTACAAGCCCTTAAAGAGGAAACAAAAAAAATCTCATAAAGAATTAGAGAAGATCACGAGTAAATAAGTAGAAACCCTTAATGAGAAAACACAAATATCCCTTAAGGAATTACAGGAAAACACAAGCAAACAGGTGAAGGAATTGAGCCAAACTATCCAGGACTTAAAAATGGAAATAGAAACAATTAAGAAACCACAAAGAGAGACAACTCAGGTGTTAGAAAGAAGTCAGGAAATAAAGATGGAAGCATCATCAACAGAATACAAGAGATAGAAGAGGGAATTTCAGTGGCAGAAGATACCACAGGAAACATTGAAACAACAGTCAAAAAAATGAAAATGCAAAAATTTCTAACCCAAAACACCCAGGAAATCCAAGACGCAATGAGAAGACCAAACCTAAGGATAATAGGTATAGAAGAGAGTGAAGACCTCCAACTTAAAGGGCCAGTAAATATCTTCAACAATATTATAGAAGAATACTTCCATAACCTATAGAAGGAGATGCCCTTGAACATACAAGAAGCCTATAGAACTCCAAATAGACTGGACCAGAAAAGAAATTCTCCTACTACATAATAGTTAAAACAAAAAGTGCACAAAAAAAAGAAACAATACTAAAAGCAGTAAGGGAAAAAGGTCAAGTAACATATAAAGGCAGGCCTATCAGAATTACACCAGACTTCTCACCAGAGACTATGAAAACAAGAAGGTCCTGGGCAACTGTCATAAAGACCTTAAGAGAACACAAATACCAGCCCAGACTACTATTACTATACCCAGCAAAACTCACAATCACCATAGATGGAGAAACCAAAGTATTCTATGACAATACCAAATTTACACAATATATTTGTATAAATCCAGCCCTTCAAATGGTAATAAATGGAAAACTCCAACACAAGAAGGAGAACTCCACCTCTGAAAAAGCAAGAATGTAATCTTCCAACAAAACTAAAAGAAGAGAGCCACATGAATGGAATTCTAGCTCTAATAACAAAAAGAAAAGGAAACAACAATTCCTTTTTCTTAATATCTATTAATATCAATGGGCTCAATTCCCCAAAAAATCACATAGATTATCAGATTGGGTACATAAAAAGGACCCAACATTTTGTTGCATACAGGAAACCCACATCAGTGACAAAGAGACACTATCTCAGAATAAAGGGAGGGAAAACAATTCTCCAAGCTAGTGGTCCCAATAAAAAAGCTGGAGTAGCCATTCTAATATTGAATAAAATTGACTGTCATCCTAAAATGATCAAAAAAGATGAAAAGGGACACTTCATATTCATCAAAGGTATGATCTACCAAGATGAATTCTTAATTCTGAACCTCTATGTTCCATATCAAAGGGCATCTATATTCATAAAAGAAACTTCACTAAAGCTCAAAGGACACATTGCACCGCACACAATAATAGTGGGAGATTTCAACACCCCACTCTCTGTAAAGGACAGATCATGGCTACAGAAACTAAATTAAGACACAGTGAGACTAACAGAAGTTATGAAACAGAAGGATTTAACAGACGTCTATAGAACTTTTTATCCTAAAACAAAAGGTTATACCCCCTTTTCAGCAACCTATGGTACCTTCTCCAAATTGACCATATAATTGGTCACAAATCATGCCTCAACAGATACAAGAAGATTGAAATAATTCCTTGTATCCTATCAGATCACCATGGACTATAGTTGCTCCTCAATAACAGCATAAACAATAGAATGTCCACACATACATGGACGCTTAACAACACCCTATTCAATGACAACTTCGTCAAGGAAGAAATAAAGAAATTAAAGACTTTCTAGAGTTTATTCAAAATGAAGCCACAACATATCCTAACTTAGGGGACACAATAAAAGCAGTCCTAAGAGGAAAACTCATAGCTTTAAGTGCCTAAAAAAGAAACTGGAGCATGCATACACCAGCAATTTGATGGCACACCTGAAAACACTCAAAGAAAAAAAGCAAATTCAACCAAGAGGAGTCAAAGACAGGAAATAATTAAACTCAGGGCTGAAATCAACCAAATAGAAACAAAATGAACTGTACAAAAAAATCAACCAAACCAGAAGCTGGTTCTTTGGGACAAATCAACAAAATAGATAAGCCCTTACCCTGAGTAACTATAGGGCGCAGAGACAGAACCTAATTAACAAGATCAGAAATGAAAAGGGAGACATACAACAGACACTGAGGAAATCTAATAAATCATGAGATCCTACTACAAAAGCATATACTCAACAAAACTGAAAAGCCTGGATGAAAGGACAATATTCTAGACAGATACCAGGTACCAATGTTAAATCAAGATCAGACCAATGACCAAAACAGTCCCATATCTGCTAATGAAATAGAAATAGTCACTAATAGCCTCCCAAACAAACAAACAAACAAACAAACAAAAAAAGGCCAGGACCAGATGGGTTTAGCACAGAGTTTTATCAAACCTTTAAAGAAGACCTAATGCCAATACTCCTCAAACCATTTCACAAAATAGAAACTGAAGCCACTCTACCCAATTTGTTCAATGAAGGTACAATTACTCTTATACCTAAACCACACAAAGACCTAACGAAGAAAGAAAACTTCGGAACAATTTCCCTTATGAGTATCGATGCAAAAATTCTCAATAAAATTCTTGCAAACTGAATCAAAGAACATATCAAAATGATCATTCACCATGCTCAAGTAGGCTTCATCCCAGGGATGCAGAGATGGTTCAGTATACGGAAATCCATTAACGTATTTCACTACATAAACAAACTCATAGAAAAAAAACATATGATCATCTCATTAGATGCTGTGAAATCATTTGAAAAATCCAACAACCTTCATGAAAAAAGTCTTGGAAAGATCAGGAATTCAAGGCCCATACTCAAACATAGTAATAGCAATATACTAAAAACTAGAAGCCAAAATCAAACTAAGTGGAGAGAAAGTTGAAGCAATCCCACTAAAATCAGGGACTAGACAAGGCTGCCCACTCTCTCCCTACCTATTCACTATTGAACTTGAAGTCCTAGCCAGAGCAAGTGAAAACAATAGGAGACCAAAAGAACATGAATTGGAAAGGAAAAAGTCAAATTATCACTATTTGCATATGATATTGTAGTATTCGTAAGTGACCCCCAAAATTCCGCCAGAGAGCTCCTAAACCTAATAAACAACTTCAGGAAAGTGGCTGCATATAAAATTAACTCAAGCAAATCAGAGGCCTTCCTATACAATATAGATAAACAGGTGGAGAAAGAAATTAGTGAAACAACACCCTTCACAATACTTACAAATAATATAAAATACCTCGGTGTAACTCTAACTAAGGAAGTAAAAGATCTGTTTGACAAGAACTTTAAGTCTCTGAAGAAGGAAATTAAAGAAGATCTCAGAAGATGGAAGATCTCCCATGCTCGTGGATTGGCAGGATTAATTTTGTAAAAATGGCCATCTTACCAAAGGTAATCTACAGATTCAATGCAATCCTCATCAAAATTCCAACTCAATTCTTCACAGACTTAGAAAGAGCAATTTCCAAATTCATCTGGAATAACAAAAAACCCAGGATAACCAAAACTATTCTCAACAATAAAGGAAACTCTGGTGGAATCACAATCCTGGACCTTAAGCTGTACTACAGAGCATTTGTTATAAAAACTGCATGGTATTGGTACAATGACAGGCAGGTATATCAGTGGAACAGAATTGAAGACCCAGAAATGAACCTACACTCCTATGGTCACTTGATCTTTGACAAAGGAGCTAAAACCATACAGTGGAAAAAAGACAGCATTTTCAACAGATGATGCTGGCTCAACTTGCAGTTTCCATGTAGAAAAATGCAAATTGATCCATTCCTATCTCCTTGTACAAACCTCTAGTTCAAGTGTATCAGGGACATCCACATCAAACTAGATATATTGAAACTAATATAAAAGAAAGTGGGGAAGAACCTCGAGCACATAGGCACTGCGGAAAATTTTCTTAACAGAATACCAATAGCTTCTGCTCTAAGATCAAGAATTGACAAATGGGACCTCATAAAGCTGCAAAGCTTCTGTAAGGCAAAAGATACTGTCAATAGGACAAAACAACAACCAAGAGATTGGGGAAAAATCTTACCAATCCTATATCTGATAGAGGGCTAATATCCAATGTATACAAAGAACTCAAGAAGTTAGACTCCAGAGAACCAAATAACCCTATTAAAAAAGGCCAAGTGGTGTTGGCATACACCTTTATTCCCAGCACTTGGGAGACAGAGGCAGGCAGATTTCTGAGATCGAGGCCTTGAGACTCTACCTCACACCAGTCAGATTGGCTAAGATAAAAAAAAAACTCAGGTGACAGCAGATGCTGGAGAGGTTGTGGAGAAAGAGGAATACTCCTTCATTAAACTAGCATAATTTATAGCTGTTTCCAAAATACATTGTTTTATGTACACAAGTAAATATTGTTCTCAACCTTCAACAAAGAAGATTATTTTTGCAATATATGAAGACTTTCACAAAGTTCTAGAAAAGACAAAATGTACAGAATAATTGACTAGAGGACACTCATTCCCAACATATACATCTGAAATTAATATGCTCAACATAAGGATCAGAAAAAATCACAGACATGGAGGCAGAAGGTCCCTAAAGTCCCAGAATTCCTGTTGATAAAATATATACCTGAATCAAGGCTGGGAAAATATACCAGTGAAACTTCAATGGTATAGTTACTCAAACAAGCCATCATAATGGTACCTGTTGGGCTACAAATGAGAGAAGGGGAAATTACACTTGGCCTTACTGCTTGATGAGAAAAACAGAGCATGTCAATGGATGCTGAAAGAGGAAGAATCAGTTGCCACAGGAAGCAAAATTCCATATTGGTTGTCCTATTCCAAGTGTTTAACTCAGTATATATTCAAAAAAACAAAGCAGAACTTAATGGACATAATAGGCTTTATATATAATATATAATATTTATCTAACATTTATATATAATATATGTGTGTGTGTGTTCATAAAGGACTATCAATGAATATAAGGGATAGGAAATATGAAAAGGAAAGGTAGGAGTTAGAAGGAGTGAGCGAAAATGAGAGTCATCTAATGCAGCTAAGGCACTATGAGTTTTTCAAAAATGTCAAGTACTTTAAAAAAAGAATTGAACACCTAATCTTTGAGAGATTTGAGACTTCTGTGAAGGGGAATATCTACTGGGGATGGAGCACCCTCTTAGGGGCAAGGGATGAAGGAGGAATGAGATGAGGAACTGTGTGTGTGTGTGGGGGTTAAAGTGGAGTCAACAATGGGAATGTAAATAAATGAAATAATTAAAATTGAAAAAAGAGGATATAGAATTATTGTAGGGAATTATACAAACAGGGTTAGAATCTAATCTTAAAGCAAAATTGTTCATTTTTTAGCTATAATCTTACATGGGATCGGAATTTTGTATATTGAAACCAAAACAAGGTTATTTTTGATACACATAATGCATTTATGTTTTTAATGTTTATTTGAGGTTTGTACTTATTCTTATAGAAGCAATATAAAATCCTGGTTTTTACTACAGAAGAAACCTATTACAAACTGTGAGGAATGATAAAAAGCACAAGTTGTGAACTATTAGGGATCCTTAAGAAATACAAATGTGTGGGGCTGTAGGCTGTGCAGTTAAACTGGTCCTGGTCGAGCAAGAGGCCTGGAACTCTGGAGACCTGGTAGGTGGCACCTGCATGGGATGGAAGGTGTTCAACCTCACCTCCTGGGCCCCTGGCTCCTGTGGCAGTCACAGGACCTGACAATCTCCCACAGGAGAGGAGTGTGCTATCACATAGACAATGTCCCAGCTCCCAGTATTCTGGCTGGACTCCACCCCCACAGTCATCTGACCACACCCAGGTTTGCCCTGCCCATAGTTACCTGAGAACAAACTGGTACCCCAGACCACCATAAAAGGGGATGTTTACCCCACCCTCTCCTATTCTCCTCTTCTCCCTCCCCATCTACCTCTCTCTTCTCTTCTCCTCTCCTCTCTTTCTTTACTTTCTCTCTCTTTCCACATGGCCATGGCCAGCCTCTACTTTCCTATTTCTCTCTCTTCCTCCTACCATAAAACATCTTAGGACTATGCTTTGGCTCCTTTAATTAGACATGTCATGATGAACAAGCCCCAGCATATGCAGCCATGAGACCAGATCAAGAACTCTTGCTCATGCCTCACTCATGCTTGAACCACCAGGCAGGTACTTCCTTTCACTGTCTCCTCTTTCCTTTCAGGCCCAGAGTGGATTGAGGTGCTCCAGGGCCCCCAGTTCATTCTCAGCTCCTTCGCAGTGTCCAGTGTCACCTGTGACTCCCAAGGAGCAAGAACCTGTGACTCCCCTCAGCTGTCCCCCACCTGCTCTCTGAGGACTGTGATACAGATGCCCATCTGGCAGAGTGGGACACGCATGCTGGATAGACACCTGAGTCTGCCTGGCCAGAGCACCAGCAATAGTCGAATACATGGTCATATCAGATACTAGTTTAGTTAATCCCAATAAAATATTTTTAAGGTTATTCAGGTAGTAAGTAGCAAAGAATAAACAATGTTTGGCAATTCAGATATATTCTAGATAGTTTGTATTCAAAAAACCTCAGAGATCTACAGAATATGGTATTTAAAAATTCTCGTATTACTAAAAGAACTTTTGACTATGAGACAGGTCTGTTTATGACCATAATCCCATTCGATTACAAAGATGATGATCATCATCATTAACCTTCATATGGAATTGATTCAACTGTGGCAAACTAGCCACAGGGCAAAGAAAATGCCTATGCTTCAACTACAGACAAATCTGCCCAGAAAGGACAAATGGACACCTGGAAGTCTACTAGCAAGCTCTGCCAAAACTGGACAGGAGCCTAGCATGTTTTTTCTCTGAGAGGCTCAACAAAAAAGCTGACTAGGACAAACACAGATACATCTAAGCATTGGACTGATGTCAGGGACCCTGATGGCTGAATTAGGAGACGGGAGGAAGAAGCAGAAGAAGAGGGTGCCTCCATAGGAAGACCAGCAGTGTCAACTAACCTGGATCCATGGGAGCTGCCAGACACTGAGCTACCAACCAGGCAGCATAAAAAAGGTTGCTCAATGCCCCTGGCACATACATAACAGAGGTCTGCCTGGTCTGGTTCCTTTGGGAAAAGATATGTCTAACCCTGTAAAGACTTGAGGCCCCAGGAAGGGGAAGGAAGAGTATCTGCTCAGAGGCAGGAACAAAGAGGAATGTATGAGGGACTGTAGAACTGGGGCCCAAGAAGGAGGACGATGGCTGGATTGTAAACAAGTAAACCAATAATGATGACAATAATACTTTTATGCAAAAAAGAACTGTGTATGTCATCATTTTTTACCCAGTCTCTGTAATTGTACTGCACATTTGAAACTATTTCAAAATTTAAATTATATTTAAAATCATTTTAAAGTAAACACCATTTTTATGTCATATTACTTGCAATTGAGTTTTTGGTTGGGTCATGGATTCCGGCTCACAAATGGTGTAGCATGATCAGTCAGTGAGTTCACTAATTGCTTAATACAACCTTTGGCTCTAAGATTTGATGTTAAGTTCTTCCTATTGGTATTTAGTTTCACAACAAACTGTGGGACGTTAATAATTTTTTGCCTGCACTATAAATTTTTCCTCTCATCACTTGCTACAAGCTGCAGAGGTGGCCAAGCCTGGAGTAGAACCCACAGAGTTCTCTACCATGTCAGACTACCTTTGGTTTGAAGGAATACCTTTTCCTACTGTGGGGTATAGAAGAGAAACCCTTGGCAAGATTCGTCATAGTTTTGTTATGAGTGAAGACACAATCATACTCTCTTACCCTAAGTCAGGTAAGTTTCCTCAGTGAGAATGATACTGAATCCTACAAGGAAGGTTTTGATCCTGAATCATTTGGGTGCTTTTGAAATGGAGGTCTGTGCATGAGTCCATTTCAGTTCAGAGGAAGATCTCTAACCTGACCTACATAGTAAGAGGTGGTAAGCTCAGGCACCAGAGCAATGACAGTAGATCTTAAAGTAGACTCTGTCTTTGGTCTATCTTTGTTGGGAGTAGAGAGTGAAAGATGGAAAATTTAGAGAATAAACAGAAGAACTATCAAGAGATAAAAGCATGGATGTGAGAATATTGGAGGAGAGGACAGTGTCAGGTATTGTAAACACTCTGAAAATTCAAGAAATCAAATAGTCATTATGAATGTTTGAGAGAGGACTGTTTGCTGAGTGTTAAAAAGAGAAAATATTGGATAAGTATAACACTGAAAGCACATGGGAAAACAAGGGTAATGGAATTCAGGAAAAGAACTCACAAGACTCATGGGAAATGGTGTGGCTGTTCCTTGATTATTCCCTCTTGGAATAAGAAAGTATGTAACAGCTTTTGATTTTACAGAAGCCCATAGTTAAGAGATTATGGAATTTTAAAGAGATTTTGGTTGTACCAATAGTTTGGGTATTTTAAAGATGCTTTGAATGTTGGAAAATTTTAAAAAGACTAGACTTTAAAAATATTTTAAAGAGACTAAACTTTTAAAAGACTGTAGGATTTTTCATTTATGGGTTTTATATTTTGATATTAATATTCACATGTTATACTGAGAACAAATGAGAAAGGATAGGTTCTAACTGAAAAGTGATGTGTCTACGTATCAGGTTAAGAAGAGGTCAATTGTGCTGGCTAATTTTATGTCAATCATTTTTAAAGAAGAAACCTAGATTAAGAAAATGCCTCTGCCAATAAGTGGGAGATGATGGGGTAGCAGGCATGGGGAGGGGGGAGGCAACAGGGGTTTGTTCTTGTTGTTTTTGTTTGTTTGTTTGTTTTTTGGAGGGGAAACTAGGAAAGGAGAAATTTACACGTAAATAAAGAAAATATCTAATAAAAAAATAAAAAAACACCTTAAGTTCACACAATATCTTATTCTGTGTGTAAAAATTATATGTGATCATAAATACATCAAAACTTAAAAAAAGAAAATACCTCCAACAGATTAGCCTGTGGAAAACCTGTGCTGTACTTTCTTGATTGATGATTGATGTGAGAAGGCCTTCCTCATGATGGGCAACAGCACCCATCATGATGGGATGGTCCTGTGTTCTATAAGAAATCATGCTTACCAAGCCATGAAGAACAAGCCAGTATGCAATGCTCCTCATGGCCTCTGCTTTCAGTTCTGCTTCTAGGGTCCTCCCTGACTTCTCTTAGTGATAAAGTGTTAAGTAGACATGTAAGGAAAATAAACCCCTTTCTCCCAAAATTGCTTTTGGTCATGGTCTTTCATTGCAACAATGGAAACCCTAAATGAGAAAATGGATGCATAGGATAATCTTACTAGAAACTAACCTTCTAATGAGCATCTAATTTCATCAATATACCAATTGCAGCATGCCTTTTGGCTATTCACTTTCTTGAACCTCAATTTTTCTACCTGCAAGGACACTGATAGCTATTTTTTTACAATGTTTCAGGAAAAAAATAGGTGAAATAAACTCTATGAAATGGTCAATACACATGTCAAAATACAACAGATCATAAACACTTGTGGTTAATTAAGCTATTATTAGAGTATTAGATAATTCATATATCTATATACCTATATCTCTATATCCATATCATATCTATATCTACATATATATATATATATATATATAGATAGATAGATAGAAGAAAAATAGATAGGTAGATAGATAGATGAACAGACACAAGATAGATATATTATATGTCTCTGATATTCTTTAAGGAGCATGGAGAAAGTACAGAAGGAAGGAAGGAAGATATGCTTATATTATTATAATAAAACATAATTTGTATTGTTACATTATAACAACATAAACATAAAGATGATAAAAGTAAAGCTGAAAAAAGGGAATCTATTAAAATGGAACAGATTGCTACTGGTGTTGCCTTCAGGACATCCCTTCTTACTCAGACATTATCATCTGCTCTAGCTTGACCCCCATTTTTTTCAGCTTATTCCTCCTGATTATTAGATGACATCATCCCCCCACATTTTGCTATTTCAGAAATGTTCCTTGAACCCTAGTAACATTGACATTGTCTTGAAATTATAAGGTATCATTATATGTTTATTCACAATGTGAATCTAAATAAAATATCTAAATGAATTGATGGAGTACAAAAAAATAAATGTCATGGATGAATATGAATTTTACACATGTGTATAAGAATATACCATGTTGTTATAGTAAATACCACTGCTCTGTGTGCTTGAAAAGACCAGCACTGTAAATTGTATGGTCATGTATTCTATTTGAAGCTTTTTCACATATACTGCTGAAATAACTGACAGTCACTTTTCCTTCTTGTTCAGGAACGAATTGGTTGATTGAGATTGTCTGTTTGATTCAAACAAAGGGAGATCCCAAGTGGATCCAATCTGTGCCTATTTGGGAACGCTCACCCTGGTTAGAGACTGAACTAGGATATTCCGCATTATGCAATAAAGAAGGACCACGACTCATGTGTTCTCACCTTCCCATCTATCTTTTCCACAAATCTCTCTTCAGTTCTAAGAACAAGGTCAGTGTCCAGTGGTTGAGGAATATTTGATCAAATGCTCTTTGAACTTAGACTAAACCTGACTGTCCCTAGAACTCTTGCTTAAATTCACTCTGTACAGGTTAAGGGAGAAAGACTGGGGTTCTTATGCACTAGGTGTTGCTGATTTGTCCTCTGGTGAGAGTGCATAAGAGTACTAACACATGTACCAACATAGTGATCTTAGGCAACTTTAAGAGAGAAAGTGTAATATCACACTAGAACCTTCAGAAACTACATACACATTTCAAGCAGAATACAATCTTTAGTGTACTGTGGGTATTACTGTATTATCATGAAAATTTATTAGCCAATCATGATGTTACATATACCCCATGATATGTGGGTGAATCTTCCAAGGCACACTGTCTCATAGGGGATGCACACTGACCAGGCATCAATGCTCTAATTATGGAGATTGTTCAACAGTCACGGCTCATTTGTATTCAGTGTGTCTTGATGTATGTAGCTATATTTTAAGACTAGTACCCACAGGAATCTTCAATGCCTCTGATAGATGACCATCAGAAGTGATCAGGGATATCCAGTATCTGACTTGTCATCTCTCCTTGTTAGTAAGATATTTTTCTTGATGTCCTTGCACAATGGAATATAAAAATAGTTTTTTGTTTAAACTACAAATAAAATATTGGAAAAATAGTCATACATAAAAACATCACAGTAAAGTTGTGACTACAATCATGTATTTTACTTGAATTGTATAAGATCTAGGCTAGCGAAATTGTGGCCTAAAGAGATGAGTTCTACAATAATTTCACAAAGAGCATTGCTACAAAATATAAATTTCCTTTTATTAAAAGTGATTATTTGTTAGTTTTTATTTTTTGAAATTATGCTGACAAACATCATTTTCCTTTTCCTCTTACTCCCTCCAAGCCCAACCATATAATCCACCTTTCAGATTTTCAAATTTATTCTTTTTTCATTAATTGTTGTTACATCTGTATATATCTATGTATCTATATCAGTAAATATATTCCTAAATACTTAAGTGCAACTTGCACTGTTTCTACAATGCTACATGTATGTATATGTTCAGGACTAGTGATCTGTTACTGAATAACCAGTTGTTACTCTTTCCCCATGTGAAGTCAATTTCTTTTATTCTTGGCAGTTCATAGTTTTCTTCAGGTGCTGGTATTAACTATTATGCAAAGACACACTGACTTTAAACTCTCATGATTTTATTAAGAGTTATATTTGGTAGTTACAGGTAATGGAACTAAACAGTTTGTCACTTTTGCAGATAGGTTTAGACCAGTATGTGTCACTCTTTTTACATGAGATTTTCTTTTACAGTGATGATTCTGTCACACTTTAAGATACTGATCTTTACAACTATTGATTCATTGATTCAGTCTTTTATTTTTTACATTGTTCATCACCTTAATCATATTGCTAGTTAATTTTAGTAAATCAAATAAAATAATAAAAGAAGATTCTGATTATGGATTTCTTTCACTTATGTATATATTTTGTTCAAATAAAAAATACATGTTTTTAGAAACTTCATGGATGTTTGATTGACCTTGCTTGTTAATTGTGCCAACTAAAAAGTGAAGCATGATTGTATTGACCTTTATTTACATGGTTTTCCTTTTAAGATTATCTATATATTCAGAAATCCCAGGGATGTTCTTGTGTCTGGTTATCATTTTTGGGGTAAGACAATTCTTGTGAAGAATCCAGGGTCACTGGAAACTTATTTTGAATCATTCCTTGAAGGAAATGGTGAGTGTCCTGTAAAATATTTCTGTTGGGTGAGGATAAGAGACATGATTCTAAAGACAAGCTGAACTATATACCGTAGGCTGGCCTTAAACTCTCTATATAGCTAGGGATGACATTGAAAGTCTTTGCCTCCTGCACCTACTCCTGAGTTCTAGGATTACACACACCTAATTTCCATGCTCTGTTCATTTGATTGTGGGGCTCAGTCCTTCAATTTCATGTATTTTTATCTAACTTGACTTCATAACTAGCTTCTTAGTATGTTCTGTGGTCTTCATTTAGCTCTATATTATCCCTCTACATTCAACTGGTCTATGGGTCTCTTCACCATTTTGAACCTAACTGTGAAGTCTTCCTGTAGTCAAACAACATCACATAACAGGGAAGAGCCATAGCTTGCTCCTTGACACATGATGCTGGGAGAATTTGGAGTATCTACTCTTCTGAGTATTGTTGGAGATATTACCATTTGTGGTGGTTTGAATGAGAAATGCCTCAAATAGACTCAGCATTTGAACATGTGTTTCTCAGTTGATGGCATAGTCTCAGAAGGTTTACGAGGCACAGATTTTCTGAGGGAAATATATTGTTGAATGTTGACTATGAGATCGTAATTCCTTAATCCACTTCCAATTTCTTCTCTCTAGTTAATGCTTGTAGTTGATGAGATAATGCATTGTTTCCTGCTACTGTAGTCCTTCCTAACACTTGTTGCTTTTGACTCATTTCACCTGTCTTTGATTCTTATCCCTTTAGAATAATAACCCAAAAATCAGTTGTGTCTTCCTTAAATTGACTTTGTTCTTGTGTTTTATCACAACAATAGAAAAGTAACAAATCCAGTTTTCTTCCTACCATACTTCTCACTGGTGGATTTGATTAGTCTTTTTTTCATTGGCTTCCAGTAACTGAATAATCATCCACCATTTTGTTAAAATGCATCTTTCCAAATATTCTAAATCCTATTTTCTTATTTGTTTAAATAACATTTTCATGATCAAACTTTATTTTTAATTTTATCTTTGTGGAATTTATTAGTTATGTCCAATAAAGAATTTCTTTATGACATACATGTGTGCTGGTTTTTGGTCTCAATAATGGCTACCTAATCTCTCATGTCCTGTTCCTAATCTTGATAACCATTTTTCCTTTCCAAAATATCTCTCCTTTCTACTTTCAATGACCCAATGAGTTCAGTGCAGGTTGCTTACTGGAGCACAGGGGATGAGGCATTTGTATGAATATGGGGACCTCACCAGTAGCTGACCTATTGAAAAACAAATCTTCCTCTTAAAGCAATCACTAACTTCCTGTAGATATTGGAAGGAGGAGTCTCACGAGCCCTCCACCCCAACTGATATTAACTGCCTATAAATCAGCAGCGTTTGGGAGCACACTCTCTACCCTGGATAGAACATTGGAGAGCACAGTCCTCTGAAGTTATTGTGCATTAATTATAGTGAATATAAGAGTGCTATAGCCATGCTATTTCTAGAAGACAATTTTTCACATCATTCTACCACATGTTTTAGCTCTTACCTCATTTCTATGCTGTCTTCTTTATTGTTTCATAAACCTTCCTGGTGGTATAGATGTCTCATTTATGGTGAGTTCTAAAAATGAATTTATTCTCAGCACTTTCACTAGTTTTGAGACTCTGAATTTATTACTAACCACTACAAGAAGTTTCTTCTTTGATTAAGTTGACAGTAACATATTAGCATAAAAATAGTTATTTAGTAGACAATTTGATTTGTAAACCATATCTATTTAGCATAACAATGGCAATAGCTTTAATAAAAGGTCTTATTACCTTCCAAGCCTGGGGTTTGATATTGTTTATTGCACCAGATGTGAAATCTTCTCAGGACAAATCAGAAAATGGTTTATTACCCCATAACACAATGGCTACTATTGACCCATATTTTGTAAGGCTGGTTGAAGTATAAATCACAGTGTCTACAGCTGAGTAAGACTGTGGATGACAGTACCATACCAGCAGCCTACAAAACATTTCTGGTATTATGTGGTCTATTCTGCAGGAAGACAATTTCCAGGCCACTCACGGAATATTTTCTTCATATCTTATATACATAGTTATGAAGATGCTTTCAACAATAGGGTATTACCAACTAGTTTCTGTAGGCAATTGAAATCAGAGACAATTCCTTATATTATTTGGACTCTTAGGCCTTTTCCTTATTTGTTCCTATTGTTTATTTTTTTATTTATTTTTCTTGTTTATTTATTAATTGCTTTGAGACAAAGTTTCTCTGTATAGCCCTGGCTGTCCTGAAACTCACTCTATAGACCAGGCTGGCCTCTCCCTGTTTGTTCCATAGGCAACAACTCCTAGGAAGGTATCCCAGCACTAACAATAGAGATTTTATTTAATCTGATAAGTTCTGGAAGCAGTATTGTCTACCAATAAAAAGACATTTGACTTAAACAAATATATAATATATGTCATATGATAATATATGTAATAAATCTACAATTTATAATATATAACACATAACATATATAATACATATATAAGTATACTCTATATGTTATATTATATATTACATTGAGTATATACTGTATCATTTATATCTTATATATTAATATATTCATATATAGAACAATACATAGAAATACATTATTCATTGTATGTATTAATATCTACAATTAATATATGATATATACTATATATGCTCATAAACTAGTGCATTTCAATATGGCATTTTGATCTATTCTTGGTTTTGCTTGATGCTGTATATTATCTCCTCATTATATTTCTATATAAACCTCTTCACTCTCATAGACTCTTCCTTCACTTTTATACTCTAGGTGTTCTGAAATTTCTCTCTCCTTGAGGTCTTTTTTCTTCTTCCATTCTAAGGGACCCTTTCTAATTTCTTGTCTTTTATGTGGACTTCAAGTTAAAATACTAAGAATTTGATTAGCATACTCATATGAGAGAGAATATACACTATTCAACCATCTGTGCTTGGGTTTCTGATTAAGTGTAATTTTTAATTTCTCATAATTTAATTTTTACAACTGAATAATATTTCATTGTGTATCCATATATGACAATTTCATCATCTATTATGCATTTGATGGCCATCTGGTCTAAATCTATTTCCTAGCAATTGTGAATAGAACTACAGTGATCACAGATCTTCAAATACTTATATAGTAGAGTTTATCTAAGTATATAGTAGTATTAACTTCACGACATACTTATGTAGTTTGAATATATTCCTAAGATTCTTTTGCTAGGACATATGGAAGTTTTGTTTTCCAATTTTTGATTAAATTCCACAGTGATTTAAATAATGTATATGTCAGGTTCCACAAGAGTTTCTCATTCTTCATATTTTTTTCAAATTTAAAATAACTAAATTTTATTATAAAAATCTTGTAAATAAACAAAACAAGACACATGAAATTTAATGAGATGCAAAGTCTATACTACTTAATAAATTTACATACAGTTAGAATTGGTACTCAAAAGAGAATCTCTGATGCTTCTCATTAAATGTTATACTTTTACTATCACTTATGTAATACTGAGTTATCCACAAGAAAAACAAAAATCTGTGACAGAGTTTGAACTAAAAAGTACCCATTCCCCTTGTACTCTCTTTCAGCACTCTTCTCCATCTTCCCTTTTCTTATCTCATTGTACTTAGATTTTCTCTTTCCCCCAGACCTCAAACATTTTTTCTTGATAATGTCATTTTGACTGGGGTAAGTTTTTAATTCTATTTCCTTGATGGATAGATATGGAAAATTTTAAAAATGAATATGAGGTATTTGCCTTTTAAGACTGTTGAGTTCCATAGCCTAGATTTTACTTCGGTTGTTTGTTTCTCAAAGGTTAGATTTTAAATTCATCTTGGATACTGTGTGATCATTCTTTGGGAACATACAACTGCCAAAAAGTTTTTTCTCATTCTGTAGGCTGCACTTTTACATTTTTTTTGGTGGACATAAGACTTTTAACTTTATGAGGTCCAACTTGATATTGGCCTCATGTTTAGACTGAAATAAATATCTTTCAGGAAGTTCCTACCTTACCTCTTATTCTGTCTCCAAGTGAACATCCTCCTCTTCTAACCATTTTGGTTTCAGGTTTTCTTTTAAGTTTCTTTATATATTAGGGAATCATTTGAATTAGTGTGTTTGTGTGCGTGCAAGTGTGTGTGTTTTATGTGTGTATGTGTGTGTTTTTGTGTATGCTACTGTGTGCATGTACATATGCAGATTGAGAGATTAAGATCTAAATTCATTCTACTAGTAGATATCCATTTTCCAAAGCACTATGTACTTAAGAATCTGTCGTTTATCTAGTCTACTTTCAGGCATTTTGTCAAAAATCAGGTGTCTTCATTTGTGTGAACTTATGTCTTTGTTTTCTGTTCCACTGATCTACATGACTATGTTTTTATTTGTATAGTGGTGGTTTTTCTATTATTATTCTGTGACTATAGTTTAACTTGAAATAAGCTACATCGTTTTGCAAGATTGGTTTTAATTTCTGGGTTTTTAGTGTTTTCATATAAATTTGTTAGTAACTTTTCTTTGGAAATTTTATATATGTATAATTTATATTTTGATTATTAAAATCATTATTTATCTCTAATCTCCCTCTCATTTGCATTAACCCCCATTGCCTGTATTTTTCCTTTAAAATATTCATGTCTCTTTTCTTGTCATTCATGTAATTTAGCCATGATTAGGATCTTCAATGGAAATGTGTGCATTTTTTAATTAGATGTTTCCTTTTTTTTACAATATCTCCTTCCCCAGGGTTCCCTCCAAAAGAAAAAATAAAAATAAAATAAAATAAGAAAAATAAAAAATAAAATAAGAAAAAATAAAAATAAAAATAAAACAGAAACTAAAACAATCCCCTGTTCCCTCCCACCTTCCCTTGCTCACAACCCCATCCTCTCCCAGTTCCTGGCCCTGGCATTCCCTTACAGGGCCAAGGTCCACTCCTCCCCTTGGTGACTGACTTTGCCATCCTCCTCTGTACACATGCTTCTGGAGCCATAAGTCTCCCCTCCCATGTGTATTCTTTGGTTAGAGTTTAGTTCTTGGGAGTTCTGAGGGTACTAGTTAGTTCATATTGTTGTTCATTCTAAGGGGCTGAAAACCCTTCAGCTCCTTGGGTCCTTTCTTTAATTTCTTCATTGTGGATCCTGTACTCAGTTCAATGGTTGACTGTGAGCCTCTACTTCTGTGTTAGTCGTGTACTGTCAAAGCCTCTCAGGAGACAGCTATCTCAGGCACCTGTCATCCAGCACTTGTTGGAATCCACAATAGTGCCTAGATTTGATGACTGAATATAGGTAGGATTCCCAGTTGGAGCAGTCTTTGAATTGTCCTTCCTTTAGTCTCTGCTCCAAAGTTAGCCTTTACAATTCCTTCCATGGGTATTTTGTTCCCCCTTTTAAGAAGGAACGAATTACCCTCTTTTGGGACTTCTTTCTTCTTGAGTTTCTTATGGTTTGTGGTTTGTACTTTGTGTATTCTGATCTTCTAGGCTAATATCCACTTATCTGAGCATGTATAACATGTGTGTTCATTTGTGATTGGGTTACCTCACTCAGGATGATATTCTCCAGGTCTATCAATTTCCCGAAGAATTTCATAAATTCATTGTTTTTAATAGCTGAGTAGTGCTCCACTGTGTACTTTGGAGGTTACAGTATCTGTTACCTCCTGGACATGGGAGCATTTAAGGAGAGGGTACAGCTGGTGTTCTGCACAGAGCAGGGAATGAATGAGATTAGGGGACTGACTTAGAAGAACAATCATAGAGGTGATAATTTGTTTTAGCCTACCAGCTCCCAAGATTGGGTTGGCATGTGGGTTCCCAGAGAGTACTTGAAGGAGTTGTAGGTTATAACCAATCACGGAATAGGGTGAGGAAGGTTATGATGAGAAGATCTGTGAGATAGAGTATATGGGAGTGGCTGCTTCAGGTGTGCTGCTACAGAGCTGGGGATAAGCCTGCCTGGGGGGTTGGACAAATAGGAATGGAGGGAGAAGGGCAGATCCATTGCTATCTTCCCACTTTCCAGGCCAGAGTAGTCTGTGGATTCTTAAGGAGGACCTACTGGAGATGGGGATTGGGATAATGTAATGTGTTGGAGAAGCAAGGTAAGAGAGAACATGTGGGAATCCCAAAATTTGGGGTGTGTTGCTAGAGAATATTTGGATCAGAACTGGGAAATTAGATTTGTAGGGACAGAGGTAAATTCAGGACAAGATCACAGGTAGAGCTGGAACCCAGAGAATGGGAGTTAGTGCAAAGGACATGAAGACGTACAGTTTATTAGCTTGCCTCACAAGGCCTTTTCAGCCCTCTTATCTTATGGACTACCACAACATGGATGGCACCACCCACCATGAGCTGCATATCCTTCACTTCCATAGGTCCTTTCTCTAACTCTTTCATTGGGGACCTTGCACTCAGTTCAATGGATGGCTATGAGCCTCTACATCTGTATTAGTCAAGCACTGTCAGAGCCTCTTAGGAGATAGCTATACTAGGCTGGCTTGTCCTTCCTACAGTCTCTGCTCCATAGTTAATCTCTGCCACTCCTTCCGTGAGTATTTTGTTCCCACATTTAAGAAGGAATGAAATGTCCACCTTTTGGTCTTTCTTCTTCTTGAGTTTCTTGTGTTTTGTGGGTTGTTCTTCATGTATTCCAAACTTCTGGGCTAATAACAACTTATCAGAGAGTGCATACCATGTGTGTTATTTTGTGATTGGGTTACTTCCCTCAGGATGATATTCTCCAGATCCATCCATTTCCCTAAGAATTTCATAAATTCACTGTTTTTAATAACTGAGTAGTACTCCATTGTGCAGATGTACCACAATTTCTGTATCCATTCCTCTGTTGAGGGATATCTGCGTTGTTTCCAGTTTCTGGCTATTATAAACAAGGCTGCAGTGAACATGGTTGAGCATGTGTCCTTATTACATGTTGGAGCATCTTTTGGGTATATGCCCAGGAGTGGTATAGCTGGGTCCTCTGGTAGAACTATGTCCAATTTCCGGGGGAACCGTGACACTGATTTCCAGAGTAGTTGTACCAGTTTGCAATCCCACCAGCAATGAAGTAGTTTTCCTCTTTCTCCACAACCTCTCCAGCATCTGCTGTCACCTGTGTCTTTTATCCTAGCCAATCTGACTGATATGATGTGGAATCTCAGAGTTGTTTTGATTTGCATTTCCCTGATGACTAAGGATGTTGAACATTTCTTTAGGTACTTCTCAGTCATTTGGTATTCCTCAGTTGAGAATTCTTTGTTTAGATCTGTACCCCATTTTTAGTAGGGTTATTTAATTCTCTGGTGTCTAACTTCTTGAATTCTTTGTATATGTTGAATATTAGCCCTCTATCAGATATAGGGTGGGTAAAGATCCTTTCCCAATTTGTTAGTTGCCGTTTTGTCCTATTAACAGTGTCTTTTTCTTTACAGAAGCTTTGCAACTTTATGAGGTCCCATTTGTCAATTCTTGATCTTAGAGCAGAGGCTATTGGTGTTCTCTTCAGGAAATTTTCCCCTGTGCCTATTGGCTCAAGGTTCTTCCACACTTTCTTTTCTATTAGTTTCAATGTATCTGGTTTGATGTGGAGGCCACTGATCCACTTGGACTTGAGCTTTATACAAGGAGAAAAGAATGAATCAATTTACATTTTTCTACATGTTAACTGCCAGTTGAGCCAGCACCATCTGTGGAAAATGATGTCTTTTTTCCACTGTATTGTTTTAGCTCCTTTGTCAAAGATCAAGTGACCATAGGTGCATGGGTTCATTTCTGGGTCTTCAATTCTGTTCCATTGATCTACCTGCCTGTCATTGTACCAATACCATGCAGTTTTTTTTTTTTTTATCACAAATGCTCTGTAGTACAGCTTAAGGTCCGGGATTGTGATTCCACCAGAGGTTCCTTTATTGTTGAGAATAGTTTTGGCTATTCTGGGTCTTTTGTTGTTCTTGATGAATTTGCAAATTGCTCTTTGTAAACCTGTGAAGAATTGAGTTGGAATTTTGATGAGAATTGCATTGAATCTGTAGATTGCCTTCAGTAAGATGGCCATTTTTATTATATTAATCCTGCCAATCCATGAGCATGGGAGATTTTTCCATCTTCTGAGATCTTCTTCGATTTTCTTCTTCAGAGACTTGAAGTTCTTGTCAAATAGATCTTTTACTTGTTTAGTTAGAGTTACACCAAGATATTTTATATTATTTGTAGCTATTGTGAAAGGTGTTGTTTCCCTAATTTCTTTCTCTGTCTGTTTATCCTTTGTGTATAGAAAGGCGTCTCATTTGCTTGAGTTAATTTTATATCCAGCTACTTTGCTGAAGTTGTTTATCAGGTTTAGGAGCTCTCTGGTGAACTTTTTGGGGTCGCTTAAATATACTATCATATCATCAGCAGATAGTGATAATTTGACTTCTTCCTTTCCAATTCATATCCCTTTCATCTCCTGTTGTTGTCTAATTGCTCTGGCTAGGACTTCAAGTACAATATTGAATAGGTATGGAAAGAGTGGGCAGACTTGTCTAGTCCCTGATTTTAGTGGGATTGCTTCAAATTTCTCTCCATTTAGTTTGATGTTGGCTACTGGTTTGCTGTATATTGCCTTTACTATATTTAAGTATAGGCATTGAATTCCTGATCTTTCCAAGACTTTTATCATGAAGGGATGTTGGATTTTGTCAAATGCTTTCTCAGTATCTAATGAGGTAATGTTATGGTTTTTTTCTTTGAGTTTGTTTATGTAGCGAATTATGTTGATGGATTTCTGAATATTGAACCATCCCTCCATCCCTGGGATGAAGCCTACTTGATCATGATGGATGATCGTTTTGATGTGTACTTTAATTCGATTTGCTAGAATTTTATTGAGTATTTTTGCATTGATATTCATAAGGAAAATTGTTCTCAAGATTTATTTCTTTGTTAGGTATTTATGTGGTTTAGGTATAAGAGTAATTGTGGGTTCATAGAATGAATTGGGCAGAGTACCCTCTGTTTCTGTTTTGTCGAATAGTTTGAGGAGTATTGGAATTAGGTCTTCTTTGAAAGTCTGATAAAACTCTGCACTAAAACCATCTATTCTAGGGCTTTTTTTGATTGGGAGACTATTAATGAATGTTTCTATTTCATGAGCAGATATGGGACTGTTTAGATCATTGATATGATCTTGATTTAACTTTGGTACCTGGTATCTGTCTAGAAATTTGTCGATTTCATCCAGGTTTTCCAGTTTTGTTGAATAAAAGCTTTTGTAGTAGCTTCTCATGATTTTTTGGATTTTCTCAGTGTCTGTTGTTATGTCTCCCTTTTCATTTCTGATCTTGTTAATTAGGACAATATCTCTGTGCCCTCTAGTTAGTCAGGATAAATGTTTACCTATTTTTTAAATTTTTTCAAAGAACCACCTCCTGGTTTGGTTGATTCTTTGTATAGTTCTTTTTGTTTCTATTTGGTTGATTTCAGCCCTGAGTTTGATTATTTCCTGCCTTTAACTCCTCTTGGGTGAATTTGATTCTTTTTGTTCTAGAGCTTCCAGATGTGCTGTCAAATTACTTGTGTATGCTCTCTCCAGTTTCTTTTTGGAGGCACCTAAAGCTATTAGTTTTCCTAATAAGACTGCTTTCTTTGTGTCCCATACATTTTGATATGTTGTGGCTTCTTCATTAAACTCTAGAAAGTCTTTAATTTCTTCATTTATTTCTTCATTGACCAAGTTATCATTGTGTAGAGTGTTGTTAAACTTCCACGTGTATGTGGGCATTCTCTTGTTTATGTTGTTATTGGGTAGCAGCTTTAGTCCATGGTGATCTGATAGGATACAAGAAATTATTTCAAAGTTCTTGTGTCTGTTGAGGCCTGATCTGTGACCAATTTTATTGTCAATTTTGGAGAAGGTACAATGAGGTCCTGAGAAGAAGGTATATCCTTTTGTTTTATGATAAAATATTCTATAGATATCAGTTAAATCTATTTGTTTCATAATTTCTGTTAGTCTCACATTGTCTTTGTTTAGTTTCTGTTTCCATGATCTGTCCATTGCACAGGGTGGGGTCTTGAAATCTCCCACTATTATTGTGTGCAGTGCAATGTGTGCTTTGAGCTTTAGTAAAGTTTCTTGTATGAATGTAGATTCCCTTGCATTTCGAGCATAGAGTTTCAGAATTGAAAGTTCCTCTTAGTAGATCATACCTTCGATGTATATGAAAGTGTCCCTCCTTACCTTTTATTATCACTTTAGGGTGAAAGTCAATTTTATTCGTTATTAGAATGGATACTCCAGGTAAACCTGGGACCATTGGCTTGGAGAATTGTTTGCCCCTTTTATTCTGAGGTAGTATCTGTCTTTGTCACTCAAGTGGGTTTCCTGTATGCAACAAAATGTTGGGTCCTGTTTACGTACCAGGTCTGATACTCTATGTCTTTTTATTGGGGAATCGAGTCCATTGATATTAACAGATATTAAGAAAGGGTCATTGTTGCTTCCTGTTACTTTTGATTTTAGAGTTGGAAATCTGTTCATGTTGCTATCTTCTTTTAATTTTGTTGGAAAATTACTTTTTTTCTTTTTCTAGGATGTAGTTTCCCTCCTTGTGTTGAAGTTCTTCATTTATTACCCTTTGAAGGGCTGGATTTGTGGAAATATA
Source organism: Montemys delectorum (assembly GCA_019843815.1). NCBI lineage: Eukaryota > Metazoa > Chordata > Mammalia > Rodentia > Muridae > Montemys > Montemys delectorum. Next base: position 10,013 of record JADRCD010237707.1, on the reverse strand, counting down.
TTATGTAAATATGGTTTTGTCATGAAATACTTTGGTTTCTCCATCTACGGTAATTGAGTGTTTTGCTGGGTATGGTAGCCTGGGCTGGCATTTGTTTTCTCTTACGGTTTGTATGACATCAACCCAGGATCTTCTGGATGTCATAGTCTCTAGCAAGAATTTTGGTGTAATTCGGATAGGTCTGCCTTTATATATTACTTGACCTTTTTCCCTCACTGCTTTTAATATTCTTTCTTTGTTTTGTGCATTTGGTGTTTTGACTACTACGTGGTGGGAGGAATTTCTTTTCTGGTCCAGTCTATTTGGAGTTCTATAGGCTTCTTGTATGTTCATGGGCATTTTTTTCTTTTGGTTAGGGAAATTTTCTTTTATAATTTTGGTGAAGATATTTACTGGCCCTTTAAGTTGGAGGTCTTCACTCTCTTTTATACCTATTATCCTTAAGTTTAGTCTTCTCATTATGTCCTGTATTTCCTGGATGTTTTGGGTTAGGAGCTTTTTGCATTTTGAGTTTTCTTTGACTGTTGTGTCAATGTTTTCTATGGTATCTTCTGCTCCTGAGATTCTTTCTTCTATCTCTTGTATTCTGTTTGTGATGCTTGCTTCTATGGTTCCTGACTTCTTTCCTATGTTTTCTATCTTCAAAAAATGTTGTCTTTCTTTGTGATTTCTTAACTGTTTCTACTTCCATTTTTAGGGCCTTGTTGGTTTTGTTCAGTTCCTTCACCTGTTTGGTAGTGCTTTCCTGTACTTCTTTAAGGGATTTTTGTGTTTCCTCTTTAAGGGCTTGAACCTGTGTACCTGTGTTCTCCTGCATTTCTTTAAGGGAGTTACTCATGCTCTTCTTAAATTCCTCTATCACCATCATGAGATGTGATTTTAGATCCAAATCTTGCTTTTCTGTTGTTTTGGGATATCCAGGTCTTGCTGTGGTGGGAGAACTAGTTTCTGATTAAGCCAAGTAGTCTTGGTTTCTGTTGGTAAGTTTCTGGCATTTGGCTTTTGCCATCTTTTGATCTCTGATGTTAGATGTTCTTACTGTCTCTGGCTGGTGCTTGTTCCTCCTGTGGATCTGTAAGCCTGTGTCAGCTCTTCTGGGAGATCAGCTCCTCTCAGGTAAGACCTGAGTGCAGTGGGCTGTGGATCAGTTGTTCCTCCTGAGTCCTGGGGTCAGAACAACCCTGAAGACAGACTCTTGACTTGCATTGAAGGGTCAGAGATGGGTGTAATTCTGCAGAACCTCCTCCTAGGTGAAGAAAGAGGTAGGAAGGATCCTGGGCTGGCTGCCCTACCACTTCTGAGGCATGTGCCTTCTGGCTGGTCCTGCCTTAGAAGGTCACCGGAGCAAAAATGGAGATCTCAACTGAGTCTCTGGGTTGGAGGACTCCCCAAATGCAAGCTCTCTGCTTGTGGGGAAGAGGCAGAAAGGGATGTGGATCTGCAGAACCTCCTCCTAGGTGAAGAGGGAGATAGAAAGGGAAATGTGTACTTTTAACTACCTATTGAACTCTAATAGGCACCTCAGTTTAAACACAACTAATTGTAGTGACTTCTTATCATCTATAATACCTCAGAATTCAGAGTAAAGCAGGACATAATACTATCCCATGAGTATCATCCCTAAGACATGATTCACCATTGATGGAACGGACTTGTGTAAGCCCATTGAAAGTTGTTTCAGTTGCTTTGTGATCAAGAATCCATTTTCTCTGCCCTGTTCACATGTCAATATTTTATGCTTTTCTGTCTTTCTTTTCCAGATTCAACATTTATCCATCATTTTCTGCAATGATCCCCAAGCCATACAGTTGGTTGTTCAGGCTTCCATTTTGCTGTTAGCACCTAGTCATTCTGTAGGAATTTTAAGATTTCTTTTTTAGTTTTTGTGGATATGGTCACTAAGTTTTTGAACTGTATATTGTTTAAATTGTATATTCCTTTTGGTAGCATGGCTGTTTGTATAATGTTAGTTCTCCTAGTCTGTGAATAGGGGAAAGTTTACCTTCTCTTAATGTCTACCCAAGTTTCTTTATTCGGTGAGTTCTTTTTATTATAGATGAGTTTGCATGCTTAGTGTATGCATTACTCTATTCTATTAGTGTGATAAAACACCATGAAAAAGAAAAATTATAAATGGAATGGTTCATTGGGGGTTTAAGTACCAGAGAGATGAGTGTACAGAATCATTATGGCAGAAAGTGGCACCAGCAAAGGAGGCATTGCGTTGGGCCAGCCACCAATAGCTCACACCTGGCTTTGGAAACAGGAAACAAAGAGAGAACAATCAAAATAGTGTCAATCTTTTGAAACTTTAAGTATCACACACAGTGATATATTTCTTTAACAAGTTTACACTTGCTAATTTTCCCAAGCCATTCACCAGTTAAAAATCAAGTATTCATTTACTTGAAGCTTATAAGAGAAATCTCTATTAAACACACACACTTGATTAGTTTGATTCTGAGGTATTTTCTTGAGGTAAATGGAAAAGATTTATTTGTATGATTTGTTTCCCATTTTTTGCCACTATTAGACAGGGAAACTATTGATATTTGTATCTTAATTTTGTATCTTGTAACTTTGATAAAATCTTATTTGATCTACATTTTTTTCTGGTAAACTCTTTTAGATCTCTTATTAATATAATTTTGGAAAAGAAATGTACTTTGACTTCTCTCTTTCATATTTCTATTCCTTTTCTTTTCTCCTTTTGTCTTTTTGTTCTAGCTTACATTTTATCTCTGTTGGTTTCATTTTAATATGGTGGAAAGGGCATTGTGAGATATTACATGGCCATATCAAATTGAATCTTAATCTCTAAAGAGAACAGAGAATGCTTTTAAATTTGAGTCTTTTCTCTGTACCTTCCTGTTTAAATTTGAAAATGGCATATGGTTTAATTTTCATAGTTTTTTTAATCTGTGTAGAAATTTATCTTCTTTTTGATTTAAAGATTTTACACTTTAATGAAAAAAAATTAAGGTAAATTTTAATAATTCTCTGTATTTTACTGTTACTTGTAATAAGGTCTCACTTTTCATATTTTACTGTATCAGTTTTGAAATATACTTCTTTTGGTTAGTTCATCTAACATTTTGTCAATATTGTTTACATTTTGAAAGAACCAACTCAGTTTCAATGACTTACTATATTTGTTTTATTGTGTCTGATGTTTCATTTCACTAATCAACATTAGTGATTTATTTCTAGCCACAGAGTTTTGTGTTTGACTTCTTCTTTTTCCAAAGCCTAAGATGAATAATTAACTAATATATTAAAAATGCCTCGATGTATTAATGTAGGTCCTTTAAGCTTGAAACATTCTCTTTACTTCTACCCTTTCTACTCCCACACATGACCCTGCCCCTCCTTCTTTTCCTCTCCCACTCCTCCCTTCCTCCAAGTCCCTCCCTCTCTCTATCTCCCCTCATTATTTTGTTCCACCTTCTAAGCAGGACTGAAACATCCACACTTCAGTCTCCCTTCTTGAGCTTCATATGCACTGTAAGTTGTATCCTGGGTATTCTGAGCATTTTTTCTACTATCCACTTATCAGTGAGTACATACCATGTATGTTCCTTTGTGGTTTGGTTACCTCACTCAGACTGATATTTTCTAGTTCCATCCATTTGCATGTGAATTTCATGAAGTCATTGTTTTTAATAGCTGAGTAGTACTTCATTGTGTAAATGTATCACATATTCTGTATCCATTCCTCTGTTGAGGGACATCTGGGTTGTATCCAGCTACTGGCTATTATAAGTAAGGCTGCTATGAACATAGTGAAGCATGTGTCATGTTAAATGTTGGAAGATCTTTTAGGTATATGCCCAACAGTGATATAGCTTGATCCTCAGGTAGTACTATGTCCAATTTCCTGAAAAACCACCTTACTTATTTGCAGAGTAGTTGTACCAGATTGCAATCCCACAGTAATTGAGAAATGTTCCCCTTTCTCCACTTCCTCAACAGCATCTGCAAGGATTTGTCTTAACCCATTAACAGTTGTGTGTCTCATTATGAATCACTATTTACTGCCAGGAGAAAGTTTTCTGTTAATGGTTGAGAGATGCACTAAAACATAGGTATAGGTACAATGAAAAGTCATTATGATTCCATTTCTGAAGCTTATTCAAAGAGCTCATTCATAGAATAAATAGGTCTTAGATATGAGAACTAGTATCTTTCAGGAGTTATGAGAATTGAGGAGAATACTTGGCTCTGACATTGCAAACTCTCAGGAAGATGTTCCTACATGCAATCAGGGGTAAATAAGTCTATGAGGAGATGAGTTTTGTAGTGAACTTAATTTTATCCTCTGTCTCTCCCTGTCTCTGTTTCTCTGTCTCTCTGTCTCTCTGTCTGTCTGTCTGTCTGTCTGTCTGTCTCTCTCTCTCTCTCTCTGTGAGTGTATATGTGTGTGTATCAAATATCACATTTAATGTTGTTAACAGAGACTAGTTTGATTTTTTTCATAAAGCAGTCTGCCATTTGTTAAAAAGAGAAGAAATCAAGGAGACACTTCATTCATGGTTTGTAATCAACACTTTCCTTCTCTCTGCACACAGTTCCATATGGATCATGGTTTGAACACATCCGTGGATGGTTGTCCATGAGAGAAGAGAAAAACTTCCTCTTATTGTGCTATGATGACTTGAAAAAGGTAATTATCTTTCTTGTACAATGACACTGCTTCCTACAAACTCACTTGATGTAGCACTCCACATTTTTCAGTGTCCTCATTCTACCTCCTGTGTCAGTGTTAGGCTCAGAACAGTCACTAAATTGCAAAGTACAATTATGCCCTTTGATCTTTATTTACTTGTATCTGTCTTTTCATCCTCAGCTTCTTTTCCATCCTCTATTTCTTCCTACTTTCTTTTTTTAACTTTAACCTAGAGGTAGAGATAGAGTTGGGTAATTCACACTTGCACCACAGATTTTAATAATTTTGTGACTGTAACACATATAATACATCTAATAATAAAGTGATTAGCAAGGAATATATAAAGCAGTGCCATTCCACTGTTGTGCTCATCTGCATGCTATCTCCATTTGACCATTGAGAAAAGAAACAAAAGTGTGAAAACCTTCAGAGAATCCTTTGAATACACAATTGTTTGGGTCACATTCACAGGACTGAGCAATATTTAAATCTGGCCAGGCATTTCCATAGTGAAAGCAGTCAGGGAGGATGGTGTCCTTTGCTCTGTAGTACTTGCAGCTAAGCAAGGTAGGCTAGAATATACACACTGAAGATTTTGAAAGTCTTAGTAGTGAATATGTTTCATGTGTAAACATTAAGTAAGACATATGTCTAAAAGACTGATATGCCATATTTTTATCTGATAATTGAAAATTTCAAATATATTGAATACCCCACCAAAAGTTTTAATTATTTAAAAAAATGAAATCTGAAAAATAGTTCTGGACACGATTTCACATGGCTCTATTCCTAGGAGTGGGAGATTGAGACTGACTCAGTGGTTGAAGGTCGTCATTGTTTGTATGGTGATTTAGAGATTAACCTTTGTTACAAAAGATACTGTTTTAAAAGATCAATAAAAATAATTTTAAGTTGATTTATATATTATATTTTATTTAATTAAAGAATACTCCTTTATTGATGGACACAAAAAATAATACCAATTAAATTACCACAAATAATCTAATTTGATCAGCAGTTCAAAAGTTTAAATGGTTGTGAGTTGTAGGTAAAAAGCAACCATCATTTACATATCAGAGATAAAGATGTCAATTGTACTTTTAAGTGAAGAAGAAAATTGCATTGAGCACACACTCTGTCACAGAAAACCATTGTGTCTTCTTAGAACTGTTGAAAAAATTTAATTGAGGAGAAATAGCAGACTTATAGCCACTGTTTGCCTTATTAAAACAGACTCTTGTGATGTAGAGGGTTATTGATAGTTGTTATTTTTGGTTTTTTATTTGTTTTTATTATATTTTTATAATTTAGAACATTTTAAGTTTAAATACATTTTATAATACTCTACCACCCTAACAATACTTCCAAGTTTTCTCATCATCCCAAGCAACCTAATTTCACGTTCTTCTCAAGAAACAAAGAAAAACTCAAAAAAACACAAACCACCAAATCAAGAAACCAAAACAAACAATACCCTAAAAGAATAAAATCCCATAAAATTGTAACCAAATAAAATGTGCATAAACACACACACACACACACACACACACACACACACACAAACAAACAATACAAAAGCAAGCAAGCAAAGAAACAAACAAAAATGTGGAATCTAGTATCTGTTTGTCAGCTACTCTTTAATAAGAATACTGCCCTGGAGTGGTTGATGTACCCAGTGTCAGTGTATTGATGAAAACTGATTTTCTCTCTACCTCTCTCTGTCTCTGTCTCTCTGTCTCTCTGTCTCTCTGTCTCTCTGTCTCTGTCTCTGTCTTCATCTATAAACAACTGTTCAGGTGTTATCTTCTACCCAAGTGTTGAGACTTTCATTCACTCCTTTAATTATTTTAATATAATCAAATAAAATGCAATAAAATTAAGCAGAAGTATCATTACAAACTTGGACAAGATAAACCAGCAGAAGAAAAGGAGCCCAAGAGAAGGCACACAAGTTAGAGATCCACATGTTTGCACACTCAGGAATGCCATAAACACACTAAAGTGGAAGACATATATATGTATATACCTACATACAAATATATATATATGTATATATGATATAAATATTGATAATACAGAAATAGATACAGATATAGATACAGATATAGATACAGAAACCTAGAGTACTGGTGAAATTTGTGTTGTGCAGTGCACATGTTGATCTAGTTCTGTGGATATTTAAGATACTTAAGAGTTTTCTCACAATGATGTGAGAGCTCTGTTTTCTTAGTGTCCTCACTCTGGTACTTTCACTCTCTCTGTCTTTTATTCTGAAGACTTATCTGACATCTTCATGGAAATGTTTGATGGAGATATCAAATTTAGGGCTGATTGTAAAAGGATTCTCATTCTGTGTTTTGTACAGCTGGGAGTCTCTCTATTTCCAATTGTTGAAGGTGAAAGTTTCTCTGATGGTAGGTAAACATATCAGTAATCTCTGTATAGTAGAATATCTTTAGGAGTATTTGTCACCAATTTTTTAGACCAGTTTTGTTTTGTTTCATCCTGAGTCTATACGCTATCTATTCTCTGGCTACCCAAACAGTGTTTGGGCTACGTTCCATCTCGTAGAGTGAGCCTTAAGGCAAATGAGTTACTTGTGAGTTACAAGCTTGATAGCACCATTATACTAGCATGTCTTTCAGGTATGACATCATTGTAGACAATTTATGACTGGCTTTTTTTTATAACATGTACAGTATCTTCCTGTAACAGTCACGCTTGAATGTAAAGTGTGACAGTGGTATTTTGGCACCATCCCAAATCTCCTTGTTCAATGAGCCTTGTAGGTGTTGTATGTAGCAATCAGGCCTTGTTGGCAGATTGTGGAGAGTAACACAATCTTGTTAACAGCCTGTGTTGCTTAGGGGTTTCCATGTAAGTTCTTGGGCCGAGAACTTAATTGAATACAACTCATTGTCAGTACTTGAAGTTTCCTTTAGGGCCAAGAGATGGCCATTATGGGACAGTATCTCCCTATTATTTGACAATATTATTCAAGTGGCCTTTATATATTTTTTAAAAATATTCTACATTAGTAAGTCTTCATACTATCCATCAAATATCCCTTAATTTTAGCTGTCTCTTCCTGTATTCTCTCCCTCTATTCCCTTCCCTTTTACATTCCCCATGTGATCCTCCCTTTTCATCCCTTGCCTGTCCATCCATTTTTTGTTCTCCATGTTTTTTATGGTTATGAAGATGATGATGATGAAGACGTGTTGAGGGAAATTTTTTTTCTCCAATATATTTATTGTTCTGTATGCTTCTTGTACTTTGATAGGTATCTCCTTATTTATTTTAGAGAAATTTTCTTCTATGATTTTGTTAAAAATAGTTTCTGTGCATTTCACATGGATAGTACTTCTTTCTCTATTTCTATTATTCATAGAAATGTCCAAGATATCCTATACATTTTGTGACAGTTTTTAAATTTAACATTGTCTTTGACCACTGTATCTAATTGTTCTATGTTGTCTTCAATGGCTGAGAGTCAGCCTTCCAAGTTTTGTATTTTGTTTGGGATCTCAACTTTCTGGATCCTGTTCAAGGTTCAAAATTTTCATTTGCATATTTCCTTCAGCTTGAATTTTCTTTATTGATTCCATTTCCAATTTCATGTCTTGAATGGTTTTACTCATTTGTGTCCTTTATATTTTAAATAAGTTTTAATGGGATTTATTAATTTCTTCTTTAAGGACCTCAATTGTTTCCATATAGACTGTTTTGTGGTATTTTTTTGTTCCTAAGCTGTGTTGGGAATCTCAGGACCTGCTGTAGTATGGTAACAAGTCTGTAGTGAGGGCATATTTTTCTGGCTGCTATTAATTATGTTTTTATGATGGCATCTATCCATTTGGGATTTGTAAGATTATACATCTATGTCCTGATGTCTGGTACTGCCTGTTTGGGCAGGTGTTTTTTATTAGTGTTTGTTGTCCTATCTGGTTCTTAGGAAAGTGTGGCAGGTTTATGTTGCCTGGTGGAAAATTGTTCTAGTATACTGATATATGTAGTCACTGGAGAGTTTCAGGAAAGATACATTCTAAGAATCAATGTCTGACAGGAAAGTAGATAAACTAGGAAGGGAACCTGAGGAAATCCATAAGAGGGATAAAAGCTGGATGTTTCACAAGGATTCGCTTAGTCACTGGAAAATTGGAAAAATAAGAGAGGAAAAACTACAATGAAGCTTTCATATAAATCTTTGGATGAGATATATATATCAAAATACTAGGCTAATGGACTTGGGAGAATGAAGCGAGAAGTGAATATCTGTAGTTAGCTTATGTGGTTTCCTGAACAGAGTGTCCTATGGATTCTCAGAATGTGGAGACTTGGACAAAGCAAGATTCAGGGAAGGAATTTTGGAGGTTATAGTATCTGTGACCTACTGGACATGGGAGCATTTAAGAGGAGGGTACAGCTGGTGTTCTGCACAGAGCAGGGGATGAGATTAGGGGACTGGACTTAGAAGAACAAACATAGAGGTGATGATTTGTTTTATCCTACCAGCTCCCATGATTGGGTTGGCATGTAGGTTCCCAGAGAGTACTTGAAGGAGTTGTAGGTTATAACCAATCACAGAGTAGGATGAGGAAGGTTATGATGAGAAGATATGTGAGATAGAATATACGGAAGTGGCTGTTTCAGGTGTGCTGCTGCAGAGTTGTAGATAAGCCTGCCTGGGGGATTGGACTAATAGGAATGGAGGGAGAAGGGCAGATCCATTGCTATCCTCCCACTTTCCTGGCCAGAGTAGTCTGTGGATTCTTAAGGAGGACCTATTAGAGATGGGGATTAGAATAATGTAATGCATTGGAGAAGCAAGATAAGAGAGAACATGTGGGAATACAAATATTTGGGGTGTGATGCTAGAGATTATTTGGATCAGAACTGGGAAATTAGATCTGTAGGGACAGAGGTAAATTCAGGAAAAAAATCTCAGGTAGAGCTGGAAGCCAGAGAATGGGAGCTGGTGAAAAGACCATGAAGTTGTACAGCTTATTAGCTTGCCTCACAAACCCTGTTCAGCCCTCTTTTCTTATAGAAACATGGACTACCAAAACATGGATGGCACCATCCACCATGGGCTGGGTCCTCTTCCAAGGAACACTAATTTATATAATATTTTACAGCTTGATCTCATGGAGGCATAACCAACTGAGGTTCCTTCCACTCTGATGAGTCTATACAAATTGACACATAAAACAAGGAAGTATGCCAGTTTACTTATTGTAATATATTTTAATTTTTCATTATGAAATACATTTTTTGAGTATACTTAATTACCTAGCTGACTCTGCTGCAAGCTAGTCCAGTTTCTAATAAGTCTCATTTCCATCTA